>JAOVYX010006204.1:0-36775 GCA_035668315.1 Drosera spatulata | reverse complement strand
ACACACTTTAGGGTTTTTTTGGGAAAAATTTTCAAGATTTCCATTTTACCCCAGATAATATAGGTCTCAAAAAAAGAAAAAGAAAAATTTGTGTTGGATGAATACATTTAGCTGGGCTATACATACAGGGCATAATGATAGAAAACCACAAAATCGATGGATTTATTAATAATCATGTCAAATGAAAACATAATAATTAATCTGATGTAATTTAGACGTAATCCTTTGATTTAACATAATTATCGATGTGAACTTTTGAATCATGTTGAGACATAATCAAATATCATGTTTTGTATAATTTTTATTTAAATTAATGATAGTTTAAATTGTATATTGTAATCCGGATTTTGTGATGTAATTTTCGTATATCACTAGGATACAAAAGAAATTTCAGATTTTCATTTTACCCCAGTTAATATAGGTCTCAAAAAAAAGAAAAAGAAAAATTTGTGTTGGATGATTACATTTAGCTGGGCTATACATACAGGGGCATAATATAGAAAACCACAGAATCGGTAGATTTATTAACAATCATGTCAAATGAAAACATAATAATTAATCTGATGTAATTTAGACGCAATCCTTTGATTTAACATAATTATCGATGTGAATTTTTAAATCATGTTGAGATATGATCAAATATCATTTTTACAATCAATTACAATTACAATCAATTATAAGATCACTTTCCCCAAATATAAAATCTAGGTTTCAAAATTCAAATTCATAAATAACCATATATTACATCATATCCACTAATAAAACTATCATCAATTACACAAGATATTGATTTTCCTAAAAAAATTCATTTTCAAATTCAAAACGTACGTCTTAATTGGTAAGCACTGTCGGGCTTTGTTCACGTACTGCGTCGCTCACGTACTGTAAGCATAAACATAAGAATCCGTCGACGTATATCCCGTCAGACTTGCTCACGTACTGCAACTAAGTATTGCAACCATAAGCATAAGAACCCGTCGACGTAGATCCTGTCGGACTCGTTTACGTACTATAACTATGTACCGCGATTATTAGTTCGTCCTCACCAACATCGTCGTCGTCAAGGGGAGAAAAATACGTTGTACAACTCATCGGTCTACCTAAATCAGCACATCATCATAGTACGTCGTCATAGTACGCCATCATAATACATCCTTATTCTTCCAGTATCCGAACTGCAACCACCACGTCAGAAGTCGTCACACCCTCATCATAGTACGTTACCATAGTACATCATGTGAAGCAATTTTAATGTCACCATAGAAACAACTTTAACTAAATCATGAAGACAAAAAATCAGCATAGTGTATCCGAACTTTAACTTAATCATGAGGACAAAAGATTGGTGAAGGTAAAACCGAATTATCCACTTATTCAAAGGTTTATACAAAATAAACCATCAAAGAACAATGAAGATAGGAAATTACCTTTCCACCTCTTGGACTTTCTTATTCATTGCTGCTTCTATAACATGTCAATGTATGTGAAAGTCGACATCCATGTTTATAGCTTGCTCCATCATGCTAGGAAATATAACATCGAAGCCCATCGGAGAATGCAGCTCCTTGTTCATCACCGAACCAAAATTGGACCTAATAAAATCAAGGCCTGTGGTATATTATCGATGAAGACAAAAGAGAAAGAAAAAGGAATGAAAGATTTCGTATCTTTAAGAAAGGAAGGAGAAAGATTTGAGTTTAAAAAAAAAAATGAAAGGTAGTTTTAAGGAAAAAAATAATGGGGTATCTCCTTATTATTATTATTCTTCCTTAGCATAATTATCGATGTAAACTTTTGATTCGCGTCGTGTTAAGATCAAATATCATATTTTGTATAATTTTTGTTAAAATTAATGATAGTTTAAGTTGTGTATTTTAATCTGGATTTTGAGACGTAATTTTTGTCTATCGTTAGGATAAAAAAAAATTTCTCAAAACACATATATATAGTTTTGTGCGTAAATCATGAGAGGAGTTATAAAGGCGGTTTAATATTGCACAGATCCAATTTGATACATCCAAAACAATTTGTAAGAGGAGGAGTTTTTGGGTTCAAAAAGATAAACTCCCCACGTTCCATATTAATTGAAATATTTTTAAAAAATTATTCAAATTTACAGTTTTGAAAAATTAATTCTAAAAACATACACACGTAATCTTATTGTTCAAAACATACAATTTTTAAAATTTCCTAAGAACTGTTTGAAACTGCCTTATTACTTGTTTCGCAGCCCTTTTCTTTTTTCCACTATGCAATTGTAATTTCTTTTCCATCAATGAATTAATTGGATTTCGCATCAGATTATTGAATTTCGCATCAACGAAGTCAATCGAAGAAGTTTTGAATCTTGGATTGACAGCAGATCTAGGTCTGGTGATGGATAATGTAGGTTTGGTTTGGTTTCTTGTTCTTTTGTATGTGATCTAAATGGAGATTTTGATCAATTTGTTTTAAGGATACGAGATCGGTTTCAAATTGATGGAAACATTGAATTGAACTTGTTTTATTCGATCTCGGATCATGATGTATGCTGACAGATCAAGAGGATTTCATAATATTGTTTGAGGTCTTGAGTTGCTTTGCTTTGCGTTCTGTTAATGTTAGTGTTGAATGTAGAAGCAATCAAATGCGATCTGGATCATGCAATCCGGTTTCGGATTATGCAAGTCAAACAGAGCGTCAGTTATGTGGGATAGAGTGTCGGTTATTGGAAATAGAGTGCCTTGACAAAACTTTCTTTTCAGGCTCATGTTCGTTGGTGTGTGATGTTTTTGTTGAGCAAGATGGTTATGTTCATGATTTTGGTGAAAGTGTTGTTGCTGAATCATTGCTTGTTTTGGAAAGGTGTCCTTCGACCAATGTGCAACCATCTTTGTGTTCATCGCATTGGTCTAGTCTTATTCAGCATGTTGGACAAGGTTTTCCTGATAGTGTTGAACAGTTTAGGAAATGTCTTGCGTTACATGCAACTGAGATCGGATTTAAATATACCTTGAAGAGGAATAAGAAAGAGAGGGTTGATGCAATTTGTTCCTTGAAAGAGGATAGCTGTGAATGGTTTGTTATGACTTTCTTGTGTTCTTATAATAAATTCTTTTACATCAGAAAGATGAATAGCACTCATACCTATAGACAGTTTTTTTTCCCGAACCATCAGTTAAGGGTATTAAGCCCAAATGGTTTGCACAGGCTGTTTTCGACATGGTATGTCATGATCCTCATGTTGATGGCAATCAGGTCTGCAATCATTTTCAATCGAATTATTGTCTTGAATTATAATATAAGAAATTGTGGAATGTCCTTTAAAAAGTTAAGATGATGGTTGGTGGAGATTGCAGTGAATCCTTTGCAAAACTAATGTTGTATGTTGAAACTCTACTGCTTACTAATCCGGGAAGCCGGATTACCTTGGAGTTGGTTGATGGTATCAAACGTTTTTCGAGGCTCTTTGTTGTATTCCGTGGGTCCATTGTAAAATTCAATCATTGTAGGTCGTTGTTTTTCCTTGATTGTACATTCTTAAAGGGCAATTTCAGCGGAGTCATATTAGCAGTAACAGTAAGGATGCTAATAGGGGTATGCATTTTAATACATCTTTTATTTTGTTATACAAAGCGAACATTTTTTATTTTACATATATACCAGGAGCTCTATGTTATATACAGACGCTCTATTTTAATTTCTTATCTGGATTCACTTTTTTATTTTATTTATTTTTTTCATTGGATTTTTTTCTTTGGATTTTGCTATTGTTGATAAGGAGACGTATGTTAGTTGGCGTTGGTTTCTTATGGAGCTACGACAAATAATTACAGTTGAACGAAAGATTAACTTTGTCTGTGATCGTAATTTGAGGCTTTTGCAAGCATTTTCAGAAGTTTTCCCTGATCATCCACTCTGTTATTGTCTCTGCCACCTCAAAGATAATCTGAAAGCAAGATACCGAGGAATAAATATGCCAGCATCTTACAATTGTTATATTATTGGTCTCTTCGGCACATGTGCGAAAGCACCAACGATCACTGATTTTTATCATTCGCTTGCTAAGTTTCAGAAGAAAGGAGGAAAGTTAGCATTGGAGTTCTTGGATTCTTGGATGCCTTATGATAGATGGGCGATAAGTTTTTCTTTCGGTTGTCGATATGGGGAGATGACGACTAATACTGTGGAGTCTTTTAATGCATGGCTTTTGGGCGTAAGGGAGCTTCTTATCATTCAGATGGTGGATCATATTCGTATCAAATTAATGGAGTGGTTTAACAATCGTCGGAAAGAAGCGGATGAATGGAATGGCTTGTTATGCCCAAGGATATCAGACACTTTGAATGAATTATTCAAGAACTCTCGTATTTTCTCAGTGAATAAATCTTCGGAGATGATTTTTGAGGTGATTGTGGACCCAACAGCTTTGTTAAATATCAAACAAAGGACTTACTCATGTCGAATGTGGCATGCCAATGGTTTTCTATGCCTTCATGCATCATGTGTTATTGAAAAGTATTCTTTGTCGTTAAGAGATTTGATCGATCCTTTTTTTTTAAAGGAAAATTTCCGAAGAAGCTATGAGTTACTCATATATCCTATTCCGTCTTCTTTAGTCGATCAAATTACATCTGAGGTAGCTATTGAAATACTTCCACCATTAGTTGGACGGTTACCTAGAAGGCCCAAAAAGCGTCATATTTTGTTCAGTGACGAGGTGAGAAGGGCTTTGAAGTGTTCAAGGTGCAAGAAATTTGTCCATCATAATCGAAAAACTTGTCGTGAGGTTATACCATGATCGATACATATGTTTATTTTTCAATTTTTGTAAGTTTTAAAAGCATGAATTGTTATTTTTTATTAATCATTTTAATATTGTGTTTGCATGTTTTCGTTTGGGACGTTGTGTATTTAAAACAGAGCGTCATGTCTTTTCATGTTTGTGCCAAACTTTTATCAAAATGGAGCGCCTATTGAAATTATCAGCCACAGAGCGACAGTTCAAAACGCAGAGCGCCTTCTGTATTTGATACAGAGCTACTTCAAAGAATACATTTCTTTCAAAACAAAAAGTATTATTTTTTTAATTAATCATTTGAATGTTGTCTTTTGATATTTTTGTTAGGGACGTGGTGTATTTGAATGTTGTGTCTTTTCATATTTCTGTTAAACTTTTAACACAATAGAGCTCCTATTGAAACTGTCATAGAGCGACAGAGCGGCAATACAAAACACAGAGCGTCTTCCGTATTGGATACAGAGCTCCTTCAAAGAATACAAACATCAGGAAAGAAAGCACAAAATAACACACATAAGGGCAATCGACATCATATGTTCCATTGAATTGAGCAATATATAAATCAAATCATTCCTGAAACAGAAAGTGGCACAATAACATACGAAAACCGTCACAATAACTGTGCACGTAACTGTTGTATTTTTGTTGATAATCACTTCAGGCTTCTCATTTACTTGAGTTCCGATGCCGCTCTGTTATAGGTAACTGTGTACGTAATCCACCTACATCATGTTGAAAATATTGTTAACATTTTTCTTTTTTGAGCATCTATCGCATACAGTACTTTTGTTGGACGTATCTGTTCTTACCAGTATTTAAGCATCTCTCGCATACGGTGCTTTTGTTATTTTCAAATTGTGATTAACCCAACTATTATTCTCACTGTCGAATGCTAACAGAGTCCAATGAAAAGCCGTTGAACCCTTGGCGATCCTCCTGTTAGGTTTATCGGGAACAGGTGCCAACGTTGTGTCCTTTCTTCAATCATCTTCTCCTTTATCCATTTTTTGGCTGCCTCTTGATTTTCTTGTGTAACAAAATACTGTATTAAATATAATAGAAGAAGTGAGTTATGTCATACTGAAATAGAAATGTAATATAATATTCATATCATGAAATAACTTACTCAACATTCTGTAGTGTACACCACAATTTGTTCTTTGCATTTTGCTTTTTGTAACATCAATGTTACATATGTGTTGATCGTAGTATTGAATAATGGTCCTCCGTTTTTTGCAATATGATTGACGTCGTCATATTCAACATACGCATCACCTCCGATCCCGTCATTTGCTATACAAATCATGTCAATGAAATGATAATTGCTTAGTTAGTTTAACATCTATTTCATATTTTTTAACAAAAATAAAAATATTTTAACAGGCGCTTTGTTTTCTTCAAAGAGGCACTCTATTATCTTGCAATACTGACGCTTTGTTTTATTTATAACGGGAGTTCTATTTTGCAAAATATATGATTTTGTGATGTAAATGCAAAGTAGAATTATTTAATATGCAAAAAGAAGTGAAATAAATGAAATTTACAACAAGATTATCATTTATTTAAATGCTTACTTAAACGTGGAGGGTTGGTCCTTCATCAATGCCCATTTGTTCCTTACTTCGTCTGTCAGGTAGCTCTCAACATCCCCTGCCGTCTTGCTTCGCTTCGAATCATCATAGTCAAAGTTGCTCATCCTTTTCTTTGATCTCGGACCCTTGTGTTTGATGCGTTTGATCATTAACGTTGATGTACGTCCGAATTTTTTCTTTTTCTTCTCTTCCTCTGCTTGGCCTTGTTGTTCGGATTCATTTTTTAACAGTTGATTATCATCACTGATTTGATAATGATCCTACTGTTCTTGTTCTTTTGTCTGTATTGTTCTCTGTGTGCTCTCGAACAACTGCTTGTATTCTGCGATAATGTTCCTTTCCTTTTCAAGTTCTTCCAATAGCTTTATTTTTTCATCGTCTTTTACAAAGATGATTCTATTTAACCTCTCCTGTTCCGTTGAGACTTTCATTATTAATTCTCCAGATTTTTGTAATTCTTCCCGCAGCAGTTCCTTGACTTAATAAATAGTATGAACAGAGCGTTGATTTAAAGAACACAGAGTGTCTTAATAAATAGTGCATTCTCTTTACCTTTTTCAATGTCTTTGACAATTCTTGTTTTGTTTTCTCAATGTTTCCTTCCAAAGCTTTGATCTGACATTTAAAATAATGATTAGTAATTAGTTCTGAATTCAAGAGATATTCATTAAAAAATAAAGCGATAGTTTTGCAATTCTTTTTACTATGTTACCTTTTCTTCAGCCACTTTAATTTCATCACATTTCTCTTTGTATTTTTCTTCCAAGAATCTCACCTAAATAATTCAACACTTTTTAATTTTTGGAATGAGCATACTCTTTTGTCTGATTTATTATACACAGAGCGTCTGAACAAATATTCTAGAGCGTATAGCAATAAAACCCAAAAAAACCTACCTTTGCTACTTCCAAAATCAGCGCATCCTCTGCATCCTTGTGTTGCTCTTTCTCTAATTTCAAATTTTTGCTTGTTTCCTCAAGATTTTTTTACAAATTTAAATAATATTGCTTTAGAAACATACTTTTTAAATTTTTTCAAACCAACAATAACATCAACATGAGTTTAGTTGTTACCATTTCTCTAAAAAACCGAAAATTCTTTGTTTAGCAATTCCATTTTCCCAGGCTTGATGTTTTATCAACACATCATCAGAGGTACCTTCTTCATCTTTTTTCTGTATTTCTTCGTCGCTCTCTATTGCCTCACTTGAATGTGAATGGCAGCTTCTTGTCCTGAACTCAAAATCAACCACATCGGGCCCTTGTGTTAGTGTTCCATTGCGGGAATCATCGTCATCTGCTTGATCGTCATCTAGAGGCATGCCGTAAAGGCCTTTTCCATTTCAGCTACACCTAATCGGTCCAAAACTATCTGAAAAAATTCAAGATCATATTATTTAATTGTATTGTTCCAGACATTTATGATAAATGAAACCATTTAAATATTTTATTTACCTTCTTCACATCAAATTTTTTTAAGGAGACATCGATATCTTTCGGCATATCTCTAAGATTCCATCTGGCACTTCTTGGTATGCTACAACCTTCATAAACATGTGATGATGGTTCTATAACTTCGGTCCCTTTCAGAAACCAGTACTAACAATTAAAATAATTAATAATCATTATTTAATTGATTATATGTCAATCTACAAAATAGAGCGGCAGAGCGCCTGTGTTTTATTTACAGAGCGGCTATTTAATTGAGCGTTTTTCATGACTAAAACAATTATAGTGCTCCTAAAACAATTAAGCATAATAATTGTCAATCTACATAATAATAATGCGTGTTTCAAAATAGGGATTAGCATTGCACATCCTGTCATTACATAATAATAATTCCCAATCGTCATCCTTTCTTCAAGAATCGCTTTTATCAGATTTCAAAAGGGAGTCTTTATGAAATATAATCTTTGTTGATCCGTAACTGCCATTCCCTGTTTTTGGACATGTCAGAATTTTAATCAACGTACCTAAATTACTCCTGTATTGTCGTGCCATTGTTCCTATTTTACATTTGATAATAATGTCAAGTTTATAAACAATGTGTATCTATAATTTTGAAAAGTAATACAACAAAGCGCCTGTTTATTTTGAAAGAGAGAGCCTTTTGAAATTTCAGAGCGCCATTTGAAATTACACAGAGCCCTTGTTTCAAATTAAACAGAGCACTTGTTTAAAAATAAACAAAGCTCCTGTTTGAAAATAACAGAGCCCCTGCTTGAAAATAACAGAGCCCTGTTTAAAATTAAACAAAGCTCCTTTTTATTATTAAACGGTATGAATTTATATTTCTAACCCTAAGAAATAATAATATATCATAAGCACATAGGAATTGACATTCTCTTCATGTTTTTAAGGTTTGCAAGTTTATTCTTGTTATAATCATATCTTTTGGAATCCAAAAAAAAACATTAATTTGTTGAATGCATTGCATCCAAAAAAAAATTATGAGAATTCCAACAAAACTCCATTCCGCGGGTTTCTATTCATAATATCATGAATCAGAGAGCCTTTGATAAGCTATTCATTAAATCATGAAAATGATAGTTAAAATCATATCTTTTGATGTTGTTCTCGCAGCAAATTTGTAGAGCGCATCACACCAAATTGAAATTGAATTCGCGGATTAGGAGGTCGAAATTTTTCTGTGAAATTGTATAGAGAGATTAGGAGGTCGAAATTGAAATTGGCAGGTAGAATGAATTTGTAGAGCGTTGTGGGAAATGATGAGGCGGAATAGAAAGCGTCGTGGGTTTTGGGCTCCAACTGTATGTTTTTAAAATTAAGATTTCGTTTTTATTCTTTTGGTATTTTTTTCATCTTTTTATAGTTTTAGGTAAATTTTCCAAATATTTTCTTTTTGGTCGTCTTAATATAAATGAATTCTTCCCTTTTTTGATAAACTTTTAACATAAAAAAATACTCTAATCTCATCTGTTATTGTATCTATACTAATTCCTCTCTCAATTGTTATATTAAAATTCACTATCATGAAAAAAAAAACCTTCCTTTTTCGCTATTTAATTGTTAAACTTTTTTTTTAATGTCCAATATATGTAAGGATCCGAAAATTTTCGTAAAATTTAATTTCACGATAATTAACTTGAACAGTAAATTATCTTACGTTATAATTTATTTTACAAGGTCAAAGGACTTGCTTGACGATTAATAGGGAATGAATACAAAATATGAATGATATATAATCCTAATATGCAAATACGAAAAAATACGGTTTTAATATGAAAATACCTTATTTATACGAAAATGACCTTGACCTAATTTTTGCACTTATTTTTCTTTATGTCAATTTCTATCCCACCTAAATCAAAATTAATTACCCACTAATTATTCACTTAAACTATTTCAATTGATTTAGTTTCATATAAAAACAGGCTCTATTCTCCTTAAAAATTTCTTACAAATACAAAACAAAACACTTCTTAACATGCAAGATTAGAGTTAAGCAAGAGAAGAGAAGAAAGAGAAGTTTGAGGAGAAGAGAAGAAGAGGAGAAGTTAGGTGGAGACGAATACGACCAGGATCCTTCACCGTTGATAAGAAAAGATGATCATCTTGATTAGAAATTTCGTAGAAAACTATATACACTCTTTTGGGATATTAATATATGTTAAATTCTCACATGTCTAAGATAAAAATTAAAACGTGCAGATACATCAACCTGTAAAAAAATGGATACAGGGATGACCTTGTGGCTTGATATGAAATTATATAGTAGGCTTTATAAGAAAGTCTTATATCACTGGAAAAAGTATGAAAGTTTAGTTTTCACAACAATTTACAAATAATTATTTGGAGTTGTATGTAGAGAATTATGAGTTAATTAATAAAGTAAGGTCAAACTGTTTGAACTAATAGAAATTTGATTCACTTGAGACATTATAAAGTTTAATTTATATAAATTTTTACGGAATAATTTTTGGAGTTGTATATAAGAAGTTATGGACTTAAATACGTCCAAATGTCATATTTGATAGAATCTGGAACACCCGTTTCAGTGGCCGGGAAGCTCGTTTGAGAGGTCGGGACGCCCATTACAGAGGCAGGGACACCCGTATAAGAGGTCGCGATGCCCGTCTTAGAGGTCAGGATGCCATCTCAGAACTTTCTGGATCGAGAATGATCGTTTTGACCTCAAAACAACTCTAAATACTCACAATTATCTCTAATGATATTTAATATATAAAATCATCATCATGGACAATCAAAATAAGTATCAAAGATTTATACAAAACTCAGTATCGCCTCCTCATAATATTAATATGATGGTTTTTCACGAAGTACGAATAAATATGTTTAACTCTGTAACGTAAATAAACATTCATAAAAAAATATATTAATATGTGAATCCGAATATGTTATAGGAGCTGCAGATAATGTTTGTTGACATATAAAGGAAAAGTCAAGCGTGTATGTGTGGAAAGTGATGCAAGAAGATAACGTTTAGATGTATTATGTGTAACGATACGTATTATTATATCGTGAATATTATTAACAATTTTGATTTTGGATTGTAAAAATGGAATCGATAAAAAAACCAAATCATATAATCCGAACCGATCCGATTAACACCCTTAAAAATATGAGTATATTGTTTTGCCAATAACAATTCCCAAAAAAAAAAAAATGATTGTGAATTGTGATCCATATCAAAGTGAAAGTTTATATTCCATCCGTTTCATATTACATGCAACACTTGTTTATTTATATCTTTTTAAAATATATGTAACATACTTTAATAATCTTTTCATATAAAAAAATCAAAATAATCACTATTCGTTACAATACATCCACTATCTCTTCTCACATTGCTACAATAAATTTCAATAATATTAAAAAAATATTAATTTTTATAAAATTTTATACAAATTCAATACACATATAAAATCTTGAAGCTGATCAACACAGAGAGCTAGTATCTTTAACCGTCAATGAGTAGATCTCGAAATATTTTATTTTTTTTAAAAGTAGAACTTGCACAATTGCATCGGAGCAAAATCAGTCCCCCGTATTTGTTCTGCCTTTCCATTTTGAAGGTAAAATAGCAATTGCCCAATTTTTTATAATTTTTTTCAAAATCTGTGAGATTGAAAAGGGTTATTTTCATGGTTTAGGGAGGACAGTTCGGGGATTAAATACTATTTTTTTCATTTTCAATAACTAATCTTTTCTCCTCTCCTCTCCATGTCGCCATTGCTGCAACTCCAAAGCTCTCTGTCTCTCTCTTTCTCATCCCCTCAAACCCCAAATCCCAATCCAAAAGTTTTTGGACCAAAACCAAATGGAGGGGAAACCTCAATACAATCCGCGAACAATCGAGGAAGTGTTGCGGGATTTCAGAGGTCGAAGAGCCGGAATCATCAAGGCTCTCACTCATGGTGTGTGATTCTTCTCTCTTGTTGTTGCTGTTTCTTGTTGATTTTGTTGGGTGTTGATTAGTTGGGTGTTTTTCTAGGGTTTGGAAATTGAATTGGGTTGTGGTGAATTTGGGTTTTGATTGTTGGGTTTTGTGTTGGGTTTTTTTTTTTTTTTTTTTTTTTGGCAGAGGTGGAAGAGTTCTTGCATTTCTGTGATCCAGGTTAGGGTTTCTAACTTTCCATTTCTTGTTTTGCTTTTTTTCCCTTTTTCTTGCTTTTGGGGCATTGATTTGTCGTGTGATTTTTTGTGGTTCCTGGTTTGGAGCATGGATGGGTTTGGAACTTGGAAGTGTAAAATGTATGTGGTGGGATTAGACTGTTTTGTTGTTCACGTAAAAAGGTTTGATCGATAAATAAAGTTCGTACTTAGAAATGCTCGATAAACTCTACTCATCTTATCCGTTGCGAAAGACCCGCGTTTGGTACAAGATTGATAGCCGAGTATATACTATTGATATATGGCATTGCCTCGTAGACCGAGAGGTTGTTTTCCTTAAGAACCAGATATGCTTGACAGAAATGTATGATACACGGGTCATACTCATCCTCTGTAAAATTGTTAGACCAGTTTTCACAGTGTGACATTAGATTGTGACGAATCGTTAGGATAGGGTAAGAGCTGTGGGTGTGATTGGGTGGAATGAGACGCTTGCGCTATGAAGTTCGTCATGAAGCACATGCATTTGAATATAGCGACGTGGTGATCGTTCTTCAGAATAGGATGCACGCTCTAGTTGAATGAGATATTCATCACCCCATTGTTATTCACGTAAGAGTTTGGTGATGAGTAATCTCATATTCAGCTTGTGTTTGACATCTTTACAACTTTCACTTTCTGGACTCTGGAGATTGTTGTGCTTGACTCCAAAATTTGCTTATGGAGAGAAAAGAAAAAGCCAATTCTACGCAACGGGTACTTTTCTTTTAATTTCCCTGTGGCTCATAAGGAGCACTATTTCGCCAATGAATGCAGTTGTTTACTCAATAGAACTTTAACCGGAAGTTTAAAGGTTTTCGTGTCCAATGCCAATGCCAATGTCAATACCTTTTGATTGCCATCTCTGTCACTTTTCATCCACGATGCTAGAAATGCTGCTAGGATAGTGGTTTCACCTAGAACTGTTATTCAGTATGGGAGGTGTGTGGTCCAGGATGCAATTGTTTTTCTGGAAAGGAATAGTATGCTTTCGCTTAGTGGTTGGGATTGTACATGTTGCTTTGACTATAACTGACGCCTTCTTTGACAGGGATAAAAAATTTTATATGTTACGGTTATTTAATTTACTGTTCGATCTGACTTCGAATCTGTATAGAATTCCTTGTCCAATGCAGCAGCTATATGAGTGATCTAAGCCAACCCTTTGTTTATTAATTCGTTTGTCTTACAGAGAAAGAGAATCTCTCTCTGTATGGATTCCCTAATGAGAAGTGGGAAGTGAATCTACCTGCTGAAGAAGTCCCTCCGGAGCTCCCCGAGCCTGCTTTGGGTATCAACTTTGCCAGGGACGGGATGGAGACTAAAGAGTGGCTAGCGCTCATCGCTGCTCACAGTGATGCGTGGCTGTTAGCTGTTGCATTCTATTTCGGGGCTAGATTTGGATTCGACAAACATGAAAGGTACTGCTCTTTTTCTTGTTTTTTACCTGACATTAGTGCATGCTCTCTGTCCTCTTCTTACTCAAGTAATTACAGTTTAAACGACTGGTATGTGTTATCTAATGGTTATTCATGCATCTTCCAGTCAGTGGTCGTCTTTTATGTTAGACCCTTCGTTGATCATCATGATTTGCTTTATTTTGGTATCTTTTGGCATGATAATGGAGGCTATTAGTATGACTGATTGCCCCTCGGGGCTTGGTATATTGTCAAATATATTCTGGTTGGCTTCTCCTCAATTTTCTAATTTGTCAATCTTGATCCTTGAACTGTTTATGGATACTACGGCAAGTTGCTTTCTTTAAAAATGTGCATCCAGCTTCGATTCTATGGCTGCCTCTACTCATATTGTTGTCTATTTATTTGATGCAGGAGACGCCTCTTCAGCAGGATTAATGAGCTTCCCACTGTGCACGAGGTCGTCACTGGGTCGGCTAACGAACAATCCAAAGAGAAGTCATTAGTTTCTAATCACAGCAGCAGCAAGTCCAAATCAAGCTCAAAAGTTGTAAGTTCTAAGATATATTGTAGTTCTTCTATCCAAAAACCTTGCAATGCTGTGGTGGGAACTGATGATTTTTCTCGGGTAGATAGGAAACATGTACTTGTGCTATACCAAGTTGGGAACTCACACCATGGTAATACGCGGGAATGCACCATGACTTTTGTGGAGGAATCTGGTTTTGCATTTCTGCTCTCTAGGTATCCGTTTTGTGTGTCATCTAGCCTTATTTTGCTCCCTGTTCATATGAGATGCTTAAATTTATCCAATATCTATGACTAGTTTGATTAAACTTTGAGGAGAAGATAATGTTAATACGTTTTTGGAATCCCGGGACTGAAAATGTGATATACTCATCTATGAAAATGAGTTTCTCCTGTTTTTTCTATGGAAATGTAGTTAATAATCCAGATTCTGAATAAACAGGCAAAATATAACAAATCCGAGGATGAAGATGAAGATGAAGAGGAAGAGGAAGAGGAAGAGCAAGAGGGAGAGGCAGAGCAAGATGAAGATGAGGAAGAGCAAGATGAAGATGAGGAGGAGGACGAGCATGGGGAAGCACTATGTGGTGCTTGTGGTAAGAACGACCCCTATGACGAGTTCTGGATCTGCTGCGACGTATGCGAGAGATGGTTCCATGGTAAGTGTGTCAAGATCACTCCGGCCAAGGCCGAACACATCAAGCAATACAAGTGCCCGTCGTGCAGCAGCCACAAAAGAGTTCGCTGAAGTTATCGAGAAACATGTAGTCAACACATCGTCTTTATGACTCTGTGAAGCGCTGATCATCTAGTTTGTAGGCTAGCTGGTCTCTTTGTAGTCCCAGGTTAGATACAGGATGTTATATTGAGGTTTGTCAAGTTGATATTATCTGTTTAGTTAGCCAAACCATGAAATCACATATGTGACTCAAATCTTAGATGCAACACTCTATTTGACATCTTGTTGGTAATAGTAGCTTTAATTGGTTCATGCGTACAAGTCTTTGTTAGAAGCTTGAGTCTTGTTATTTATGAAAAATTGGTCACCTAACGGTGATCAAGATTCCGAAAACTGGAGAACAGGACTTCTCAGCCAATACTCATACCTCCACACAGGGAGCTCACTTCAGACATACAAGTTTTTAAAACGGGGAAGACTTGTTATATCGCAAATCAAGTCGACTCTGAATATAGCAACACGAGGCTTGCTTTCCATAGAAAGTAGGCCTTAATCTTATGAACGATTATTCCAGTTTCTTAGATCGAAATACAAGCTCATTACTGTTTTCGCTTTTTCCTTGATCTTTATCATCTAGCTCCGGTCTTGACAAAATGTACCCACTAGCATGAAGTGATACACAGGACCATACACAAAGACTAGCATCAACTAGCCAGCGGCCACCTCTTGCCCATGCTAGTCAAAACAACTCATGGAGCTAAACTAGATTTGCCAAAATGTAATACTGGTAGTTTACAGGAACATATAAGCTATGCTATATATGTTTCATCAACAGTTACATTTCTTGTTAAACACGACATGGGGTTATTCCAGTCACTTCAGGATTTGGTCTTGAGCTTCCTGTGAGGTTTAAGGTCGATGACGACGACAGAGATGTTGTCTTTGCTTCCGTTCTGGAGAGCGAGCTTGGTTAGGTACTCTGCGGCTGCTTGGGCTGCTGGATCAGCACCTTTGCCTCTTTCTTCTTGGGAGATGTTGCCTACATTTTTCTTATGCCACAGGAGGATTCTCCTCCTCGCTGCATCACAGGCTTCTTCGTTTGTCAGTACATCCCACAGGCCGTCAGAAGCGAGGATCAAGCAATCGTCGTCCTTTGATCTGGGGACGAATCTCACTTCTGGATCTGGGATGACCGATGGCTTCAGATATCTGTCGCCTGAAATTTAAACATGGAAGGAAAAAACGGAATTAGACTTGGACATTTTACTTCAGGTCCTGCGTCAGACTTCCAATCCGGAATTCATCAACTTGTTTGCCTTCGATCTGCGAAGGAAATCACAGTCTAATCCAATTATCAAACATTTAGGAGTGGAACTAGTGATGGGGATGGTAAAAATGGACTCAGGAGTTTCCCCATATCCCATTTGTAACACCAAATTATGAAGAGCTTTCTTTTCATTACATACTAAAGCACGCAACAGAAATTCCTACACATGCTAGTGAAAGACCGTAGTCCAACGGTCTCTCATACCACGGAAGCGAAGACAACAACTCCAGCAGATGGCAAGACAAGAGCCATTGCTGCACATGCTTCAAACCAGAAGACATTAGTATATTTCCTGGACTATCTTCCATGAACTTAAACTTGATGGAATAAGTTTATCGACCCGATCAATCTATGGATGGGACAATTACCAATTGATCTTGACATGGCAAGAACACCTAATACGCGATAGCCATTCCACTTGATGACTTTTCCGCCTGCAGATTCAATCCTCTCCAACTCATCCTCCCTTTCAGGCTGCACAGAAACGATTTATACACTAGATGCAACCAAAAGTCCGAAACATAGATCCGAGAATCAGTAACATACTTTGTGGTCGACTGACAATGGCATGGGCTGTTTCCCGCGGCACAGAACTGCCCTTGAGTCACCGGTATTGGCAACAATGATGTGCGTTGAGCAGACAATGGCCACGACAGCTGTTGATCCAACAGTCTCCGGCGCAATGGGTTCAAGATCAGCCTCGGGGTTGTTCTCTCCACCAGTATCACCCCGCTTCACCTCTCCTACTGCGGCATCAACTTTCAAGAAACAGTGAGACAAACCCTTTTCTAATTCTTCCTGCCAATCACTTTTATTACCCTTTCGAAAATTACTCTTCACAGAGTCAATCTCACTGACCAGTACATGATGGAGATGATCGCGACAGTAATTAGAAACCTAAGCAAGAAGGCATAATATCAAATTAGCTTAAGATAGATTAGGTATTTCAAACAATGACATTTGGTGCGAACAGAACTCAAACTCACCTGAGCGCCTCCATGTCCATCGTAGACACCATAAAAGTGCAGATTTTGAGCCAAGCTCCCAACCATACCATTTAAACCATTGTTCGAGTTCAACATTTTCCCTGGAAGTCTCTGAAAGCATGGAACGACTGCCACGGCATCCTCCATTTCTTCCCTGCGACCCTTTATGCATGTAAAGCCCCAGAGAGGCACAGAAACGAGATCTACTGCAGGTCTAGTACTCATCGTCCTCAAGATCTTTTCCTGAGGTTCTTCTAAAACAGGTGTTATACTTAGATCATACGTGTTACCGTCCACATCAAGGTCCTCGGCAACAGCAAACACATCCCCAACAGGCTCCAAACCAAGAGTCACTCCCCATGTTTTAGACTTGACATTGACTTCTAAACCCGGAAAACCCTTATCCAAACTGATCGAAGTTGACAATCTAGGAATCACTCTCCTGGCATCTGAAGTTGGAGGTTTCCCATAGCTAAGGCCATGTTTACTAGTAAAAGGCTTTGGAAAAGTAAAACAGTCATCCTTCCCACATTCCTCGCAGCTATCACTAGAAATATCATCCTGGAAAGAGTTTGTCATGATGCTTCTCTGAGTCTGGTTAGCAAGACATGTGGTCTTGCATTCAGTGAAACCAGTCATCGCGAAACCAGTCACCGCAGGCACAGATGCTGCAGTGCTTTCCGTTAACAAGGCAGCTGAACTAGGCTTCAACACGACACCGCTGATTGGCAAAGGTGTCTCTACCGCCGCGCTCATTTCGCTAACTGTATCTACCCTAACAGTCATACCCTCCACAGCTGATATATCCAGCTTTGCACCACACCATGCTGCCAATCGATTCAACTTGAAGCCTCCACCGTTGCATATCAAATTCAACCTCAAGCAAGTTTGGCATAAACTCACATAGATTCACTTTCTGCAATCGAAAGCTGCCCGATTCACTTCGAATCGACAAATACACACTTTCAACCTAGAAATCTCCAAACCCAGTTCAGAGTTTTAGATTCCCTGAGTTCTGCACCAGGCTAACCAGCCAAATCAGCAACCAAATGAAAAGGGTAGCCAAATCAAACCAAACCCAATTAAAACTTCAACCCTTTACTCTCTCCTCCTCTTCTTGGACCCTATGAACCCTAGATTTCATCACATATAACAAGACACAAAGACAAAAATCACCCTTTTCACTCTTCATACTTCATAAATCACCAATTTTGCAAAGATACTACTTGATCTGCCACAATAAGAGGAGCAAGAAGATGCCCAATACCTAACAAAGAAGATTCAAGATCACAAGATTTACCCCTAAAATTAACTGAGAAATTTGATGCCCAGATCTGATGAAATCTGTTTCAGTTTTTTCCCCATCTCATCTTCATCATCACTAACCTTGCAACAGAAACAATCTGGGAGTCATCAACAAGCAAAACAAAGTACACAAATGAACAATTAATCTGATTCAAGATCCATCTTTTTCTACACAACTTGCAACACAACCAACCAAGAACTTTCTTGGAACTTTCTCAAGCAAAAAAAGAAGCTCTACCCATATGAGATTTGGCAACAGTGAAAACCACTAGAAACACCAAAAATCTGTTCTTTTCAGTTAAAAATACACAAATTGATCAATAATCTATCATTTCTTGCTCAATAAATTGGCGGAAGATTGAAGGAATTAAGTTCAAGATTGAATCTTTTTTGTGGGAGAAAAATACCCTTTTGATTGCAATTTGAGGGGATTGAATTTGAAGCGATGCAGCAAAAAGTGGTGAACAGAGGGTCACAGAATGACATAAATTGTGGGAGAAATTTTGATTAGAAAGAGAAGATGAGATTCTTGAGGGATACACGTGTCCACAAGACAAAAAAGTTTTTGTGGAGTATTCAACTACTACGAGCACTTTTGTCTAATGAAGAGAAATGAAAAATTCTTACTGGAAAAAAAGTTATTTTCAAGATAATATTTTATATTATTAATATAATGTTTTTAATAAAAATTTTAAAATAAAAAATCTTTGTTTTATCAAAATCTTGACTATAATAATTTTTATTTTGAAAATATCAATTCCTAAAAAATATGATAAGGAAATAAAAAAATAAAAAACTTAGATGAAGGTAAAGATTGTACAAATGCAAAAATATGAAGTAGAGGTATCCGTTTTAGTTGGACCATATTCTTCGATTAAATCCAAAATTTGGCTTAAGTTGATGGAGCATATGGTTAAAAGTATCTACTTTTTCAGTCTTAAAATTTTAGGAACACAGAAACACAATACTATAAAAAAATAATGATTATTTTGATATTTTTATGATAAAATACTTGTCATTAAATTAGATGTTATGCTTTCTGATACGTTCAGACATCGAACACCTGAGTAAACGATTATGAGGGAGTCGACTTATCACATAGTCTAATATAAGAGAAGGGGTTTTTTTTATTGTTTTTCAGTCCCGTATGAAATTAAATAGTACTCCTTTCGATCCAAGTTAATTGTATTCCCTTTATCTCATAATTTTTTACAACGGTACGTATTTTCGAGTATTTTATTCTTATTTTTAAAGATATCAGAAAAATCTTAAATTAACTCAAAATTAAAGTTCATAACTTAATCTATCATTAGTATTTTATACGAAAGTGACACTTTTCTTTTTGGATAGTCCCACAATAAATGAAATATTCCTTTTTTGGTAATCTTTTACTAATATGAATAAAAATATTAAATCAATCTCATCTATTATAATATATCAACTATCTTTTCGCACAAGTAATATAGTAAACCCCACTATCACTCAAAAAAATATTATTTTTTCATCAAAATCCATATAAATTCAACACTCGCATAAATTTTTGTGCCGGGTTAACATGTTATCTCCCTCCGTCCCATAACAAACGCAATGTATGCATATATAAGTAATAAAGTTATGTATTTTACGAATCGTTTGTGAGACGATTAAAAATATCGTTTTATTTTAAATTATCGTGAAATACTAATGATAATTTAAGTTATGTATTTCAATCCTGAGCCAATGATGTAATTTTTTTACGTCGTTAAAACCAATAAATAATCTCCTCAATATACGTGTTGAATATTATAGTGATGATGTAACATTGCATCTTTTACAGAACAGACGTAGTAATTAATTTAGGTCGTAATAAGTACTTCCTCAGTCCCAAATTATATGCACCATTTTGAAAATCATATTTGTCGAGGCGAAGTTTGACTTGCATTACGGAGTGATGAAATGTTTTTTTTTTTTGAAAAATTATCGTGAAACACTAATGATAATTTAAGTTATGTAATTTAACATGACGTTGGTGACATAATTTTATTTTTTTTTTGCAGGGAATGATAAGTTTTATTAATCACCAAAACAAAAAGGGATTACATGAAGCATTCGAAACATAACCCAAAATACACGTCATTTACATTGCTAAATCATAGACATTAAGCTCATAAAACCAGGAATAAGCTAGTCTGCCTGCACTGCTTCAGGAATAAGCTAAGTGCTTGCCATAGCTTCAGTCTGAATTAGTTTCCTGCACAAGTCCTCGACCATCATGGATTCACCTTGAAAGATCCTCCTATTTCGTTCACATCAAACTCATAGATCATGCCTGCCAAATACCTTCAACATTTTCTATCAAGTTCAGTGCAGCTATCTGTCACACGGGCACATCAACTCATCCACGATCCCAAGAAGACACCCTTAGACCTTGTAATTTCAATTGCTGCTATAACACATCTCTAACTTGCAAGGAATAAAAACACTCCAGGAAAAGATGATCCCTGCTTTCAATCTTCGATATGCATAAAACACATTTATCATCCGTTGTCAGCGTTATCTCATAGAGCCTCTGTCTTGTACGAAGCTTATTTAAGGCTGTCAACCAAAACACAAAATCATGACAAGGCAAAACATCAGAACATCATCATAACTTCCACCATAATACCCTAGGTATTACACGAGACAAAGCTTTGTATCCCTTCTTAACAGCATAGGTATCTGAGGCATCAGATAATCATATAGGACTATCATAATTTTTTTACGTTATTAAAATAATAATAAAAACTTCTCAATATATATATATATAGAATATTATAATAATTAAAAGTATTATATTTAATATAAGATCAAGAAAATATTGAATTTGTTTTTATCCAGAGAAAACATTTTTCATTGTGGATTCAAGAATGAGAAATTCGGTGAACTAGTACGCATGACGTGTTGCCAGTGGGACCCGGACTCATATTCCAAGACAACACAGCATGTAACACGTAGCCTCTGTCACATTGGCCGATTATCAGATTATTAAATGAGGCTGTCCGCAAGCAAGGGAAAGGACACTGTCGTCACTCCAATTACTCCTTTTGCGATCCGCGATTTAATAATAACATTGGTTTATATTATTAATAGAACTGTTCATATTAGGAATCGTAGGTTCAAATAATTTTTTATTTTAAAATTATCGTAAAATATTAATAATATTTTAAATTATATATTTCAGTTATGAATTAATGACGTAATTTTTTATTTTATTAAAATAAATATTGAAATTTTTTAAAATATAGATTGAATGCAACAATAATGATGAAATGTTGTTATTAGCTCCGGACAAATTTACTCCCTCCGTTTCTCAACAAGTCCAATGGTTAGACCGAGAAATTCATCGAGACAAATTTAACTAGTATAACGAGGCTTGAATATCTGGATAAGTCCACTTTCTTCTATTGGAGTCCATATTGCCATTGGACACGTCTGATTTCATTACTTTCCAAGGCTTTCTTTATCGTAGGAAAGAATGAAAGAAAACAATGAATATCTTAACGGTTTGATGTGGCTACAGTCCGTTAAATCACAAGACTAATCAATTTGAAAACAAAAGTAATAT
This sequence comes from Drosera spatulata, assembly GCA_035668315.1. Lineage (NCBI taxonomy): Eukaryota > Viridiplantae > Streptophyta > Magnoliopsida > Caryophyllales > Droseraceae > Drosera > Drosera spatulata. The sequence continues at coordinate 14,944 of JAOVYX010006204.1, read as the reverse complement.
CTAAAAATACCATTTAAATATTTAAATTCAATCACAAAATCATAAAAACAATTAATCAAAATGAATCACGACAATTAGTAGGTTACAGTAACAACAGCTTTCCCATATCTTAATCCCTATTCACAAAAATGTACTGTAGTTAATGATACATCACAATTGATATGGATGGATTTTGTTTCTATCAAAAGTCATACTTACAATCAATACGGGTGAATACTGCAGCGAAATAAGCAGATTCGCGGCCTATCTACACCAGAAATAGCAGAAGCACTAGCAGGAGCTCCTGTGTTTGTTAGTTCGATACTCGAAATGCACATTCATCTACAAGCGGTTGAGCTAACGTGTCACTGTGATGGAACACTTAATAATCCCCCATCCAGATCGTCGTTGTTGATTTTGATCGAAGTGTGTACTAAAGAAGGGCCTACAAGAAAACAAATTATTAAGAGGAAACTATGCATTGTTAACAAAAGATGACGGCTAATGGTTGTCACGCGACAAAAAGTAAAAAAAGCTCGCCATGACAGAAGGCATTCTAGCGTATTACCGATGGCACAATCTGTAGACCGTCGGGTTGGGGAAGTGCTTCGCTTTCGATCTGTAAAGGATAAAATATGGGTAATGCATATATAGCTAGGAGTTTCAGGATGAAATAGTGGAGGATAAAGAATGCATGTGGTCAAGAAAGATTCATGGAGGTTGGCAACTCAAAACCAAACCTTAGTCGCGAAAACAGAGAAATACATGGATCCAAGCAGAAGGATTGGTACAGTGAGAATGCATACCGAGGGGATCATGCAACTTTTTAACAGCCTCGAAGTTCTTGTACGTGTAGCCCACAAAACTTAAATCTTGTGGAGTCAACATGGTCTGCACAATACAGCAAAAGGTAAACTCATAAACTGGATGATTTAAAATGACAAAGCTGATACACACAACTCTCAAATAGGTAACACCGTAGTGTAGAACACGGATTTAACCTAATTGAAAATGGGTTTTGATACTTGTCATCGCTCATAAAACGCATCTGCTTTGGTCCCCGTTATTTGATCACTGAATCTCTTGGAAGATTCAGTGGCTAATTAGGATTAGCATAAGTTGCTTTTTCATAGAGTAACTTGTTGACATGGCGTCACATTAGTTCAACAAAGGGCCAGGGGTTGGACTTTTGTTATGCTCATTTTGCTCGGAAAATGGGCAATAGATGCGGAGATATTGAAGAGAGGGGATCAAGTTATAACAATTTCAACTGGCCTTGTTACAAACCATTGCTTTTTCCTCGGGCCGGTTCCTTCAGATAGAAACTATGACAACTTCATGCTCAAAGTCAACTAAATCTATTTGTTCTGGAGGCTAGAGATCAATTCCTGTCCAACAAACGGGAATAAAGCGCAAAAATCACTAGGAGTTTGGGAGCGCCACGCATATGCAAGCAAAAATGGTTACCTTCTTATATGGTCCAGAGCCTGTTCTCGCTGGAGGATCTACCTGCAAACAAAAAGATGCATATATGAATCTCCAATCAAGATATTGACTCAAGTTAGTACAGGACCTGGAAAAACTAAAAAATGACTTAAGCTACCCAGACAGCATGCTTGTAATACCCGATTTATTTATTTTTGAGGATTTGAAAATTAAAATATAATATACGTACAGTATGTATGTAAATAAAATGCGAATAAAAGACGTTACATATAACGTTATGAATTAAAAATAATCGCGCTTTAGGGTTACAGATTCAACTCAAGAAAATATTTCATTACTAAATCAAATATAACGATGGAATATTTGAGATGATTAGTTGAACGCGCCAATAAATATTACGAATGAATAACGTTACAACGATATAACGTTATAAACATTGGGCGTAAGGGCTAAGAATTTTAATCCCATAAATAATGGATTATGACTCGGGAGGTGATACTTTCATATATGGGATAAATCTATCGATGCAAATAAATTATCGATGGATAAATATTACGAAATTTGGACAAATAATGGACTGAACGAGACGTATCGTGGGACGGAACGAGGTATTTTCACCCACCTCCACTCTCCCACTTTCTCTTTTGCACTCACCTCTCCCACTCCCGCCACCATTTGCCAGCCACATTCACCTCCATACATCCCCTGCACAACTCCAGCCAGAACACCAGCCAACGTCGTCTGCGCCATCAACTGCACCATCTCCGGCCATCAATCTCACCATCATCATCGTTTTCATCTCCTCACCAATCCATCACCGTCACCATCTTCACGATCACCATCGATGCCACAAAACGAAGGGCAGCAGCAGGCCGAGGGAAGGACCAACGCCAGCAACTCGACCAGTGGACATCGATGGATTCGTTCGTGTGATCGTGTGCATTGAGGATCATCGTTAAACGAGGTAATCTCACTCGTCCGAGACGTCTCTTTTATTCGTTCACACGATTCAAGCACGTTCGTGCGTATTTGGGACATGGTTATGCTGTGAATGATGTGTATGCAATGGTTTGCATGCGTTTTGATGATAAATGAGGGATCCGTGGGCATCGGATGTGAGTTTCCTGCACGATCTGGGGAGCAGAGGTGTCGTGCCCGCGACGGGGAAAATTTGGCGTTTTGGCATGCCAGGCACGTCACGCCCGTGACGGCCTTCTGGTCAGGGATTTATCGGTTTCGTGTATCGAACCTTAAACCTGAATACGTATTTGAGATATATAACCCGTACGCATAGAAATATAACATCAAACGTGCATATACGATCACGTTTGACATGTGGTGGGGTATTTGGGATCGAAATGAACTAGAATGCACCCTTATAATGTATATATCCTCACAAAAAAAAAATGAAAACGACCATTAAATGATTAATAAAAAGGAAACGGGGATGTGGAGCATAGTTACACTATCCATGTGAACTAATGAAAAGCAAACGAATAAGAAATATCGCATCCCTGAACTGATAAGGACGGCATTGACGTCCCTTGTGGATCCGTTGGATCGTTGGTCATTTTTCTTGAAATTATTGAGAAGGTCGAACATGGTGTCCATTCTTTGATCCATTGCGATCATCTGTTGCATTCCTTGAATAGCCTTGGTGGCTTTGTTTGAATCATTGCACTCTAATATAATTCCCTGAGTCAACGTCACGAGTGAGAAGTAGCTAGGGAGCGATGGGCATCCTCCTTTGCATCATGCGGCGGCTTCTACGCCGTTGTGACGGGGCCACGGGTTGCTCTCTACAGGGAGGCCCAAATTATCTCAATGCTGGCAAACGATACCACATTGAATGAGCATAAGACGTGCAAGACGATGCACGAAGTAGGCAGGTACGAATATACAAAATCTATTGGGTAACCCGGCTGACGATTGACACCTTACCTCTGTACTCCGAGTCGGTCATATCCTTGGAGTTGTCGTTTTTGAGTCAAGTCATAAACCCTAAATAAATACAAAAGAAAAGAATGACTCTCAAAAGCGATACAAAGTCATATAAAGCAATGAGAAACGATGTTGTTTGATATGATGCCCATATTTTCCTATATATATAAAAATATTTTAGGGACTTTCGGCGGTCGTCATAGCTGTTAGCGAAAGTTCCCTGTAATTGGGATTCATATACCTGAGGTTGATGAGTTTTGTTAGCTCACGATTATGTTTTTCAATTACAAGTATGTCCCCAACAGCACCTGAAGGCTCTTAGTGTGAGCTTGCATGCATATAGATGATCTCACGTGTTTCGGATATTATAACAGATCAGAGGATCTATTTTGTTTAATGTAATAATCGATCTGTATAGCTTCTGCTCCAATGCTGCAATTAAAACAGGTATTCGAAGTCGTAAGTTATGACTGTGACTACTGTTTATGGTTTTCTTGACTTCTATACCCCTAAAATCCATTCGGTTTGTTTGGTCTTGTCACGGACTGGGTCCGTGACGGCATAATGCCCATATGGCATCCAGCACGGAAAGTCGGGACGTTATAATGTGGTATCAGAACAGGGTTTTCAGGATTAGAAGTTAAGGAAAATGATCACAAGTATACTAAACCAAAACAATAGGATTGCATATGCATTGAGTGTAAGATGAGAAACATAAGTCCAATGGATTGAGTATATAAATGAGTATGAACTCCAAAGGTGGGAAATACTTGACTGGGAAGGTCATGAGAACTACAGCATGAGTTGGTTCAAATCAAGCGTGAGGAAGTAATCAGCCTGGGAAATACTGAAATGTGTCGTGTTTGTTGCAACGAGAAGCAACAACTATAATGGCTCTGTAAGGAAGAAGCTAACTTGGGCTAGACATTGATGTGTCTGATTAATATTATATTGCACATCAATTAACTTTCAGAAAAGAAGTACACCAGTCTCAATTGAAGACAAACTAAGTTGCAATATGATAAGTCAAAATACATACATACATACATACATACATACATACATACATACATATATATAATTAATGACCTGAACGCTGATTGAAAACGATGGGCATAGTCTGACAGGGATCTGACCGATGCTGAAAATATGAGATCTAAAGTGATGAGCAACATACCTTTGGGGTTAGTCAAGACTGGAATTAATCGATCACTTGATCAAAGAAGTAGAATCGATCTTGTCAAGAATAATCCTCAATTTTCTTTATTGGAATTCACTTTCTATTTAACATATGCTCAAGATCGAGACAGGTTGCCAGAATATTAATTCGCAAAGTTTCTTGATTTACATAAAATATAAATGCTAGAAGCTGGAACCAATCCATGAGATTGGTCTAATGAATCTCGGGTCATAAATTCATGTTGGTTAGAAGAACCCAAAAGCTGATATCAATAGCTGAAAAATGATAAGCCGAAAGACATTGAAGTCGTGGATTATATAAGTTATTGAGACGAGTTCAACTTAAGTGAAATTTGTGATCTTAAAATCTAGATTCCTTGACATAAAGAATGTGTTGGCACATTGGATGTTTCGAGATTGAAATATTGATTACATTTGACAAGGGATATATATTGCCATGGCTATTATAACTAAGTGTTTTGGAGAGTCCTAGTTAATGGTTTGTGTACAATAACTTGATATTGAGAACATATTAGAGATGTTGGTAGAAAGACATATCGCTTGCTAAAGGATGTTGGTACGCCTTGAAGCAATCAGGTAGCAAAGCTGTATCAATCATTAAGTTTTGATTGAATTTCTGCCACGTTGATAGATGGAAATCCGGGTAGAAACCTGCATTTCATGGATGTTACTTTATACCAAGTTTTTGTTTTCTAGAGTTTGATGCGGTACGCTGCTCATGGAGTAAGGTTTACTGCTTAGTGACTAACAGTAAGCTGTCACTGGGTAAAATCAAGAATGTTCCACTTACCTCGTTTAGGCTGCTTGTGCTACCTTATTGGTTGGGTTATTTGCTTATGCCATTATGCTGTTGGTGCTGCTTTAGGTCTGCTTTTGCTGTTAGTCCTGTTTTTACTGTCAGTGTTGCTTCTGCTACCAGTATCGCTAGTGTTGCTAGTTCTGCTAAGACAGCTTATGTATGTACGATTGAAGAGCAATTATGATTTATTTTGGGGAATCCAAAATACGAGATTTGGATTGAAATGGGTACCGCTTTTGAATATGTTATTACATGAGAATGGATTTTAAATACGGAAGTTTAATGACCCAAGCTCTGATTGAAAGCAATTGCCTTGCGTTTAATGCAAAAGTGAAGTTGATTAGAGGTAAGCCTAAATCAAAGCTAAACTGCGAATATTGTTATCTTTTCTGATAGGTGAGGCATTTTACGAAGACTTTAGCTGTGTTGCTGGAGCTACAACATATTGTTGTAATGACAAGGAACTATTTGTGTACGCTTCGAGTGTCCAACATTGAAAATTTAGAGCTAACGTGCTGGGTTGTGGATGAAGAAGTTTGAAGTTACTGACAAATAAGCTTATTGTTATGATAAGAATAGCATCGACTATAAGCTATTTGTTTTTAATTGAATTATGTTGTAAGCAACATTCAACTGAAATTATGAATTAGTCTGCACTGTGTATCAATAATCTCAATGAGTGATGCACCACTACGGCTGCATAAGAGCATTGCAGACTAAACTGAAAGGAGATGTAGATTATCTTGTCCATCGAATTAATGGGACTATTGGGATACATGATTATTTTACGATCCAGTCAAAAGTAATCTTGAGCAATGTGGATGATTTTGAGGATTTGAGATTGTTGAACTCCGAATAAGAGTTTCAGATTGAGATACGATATATGTCCATAAGACAAGATTGAAGTGCAAAAACAAAGGGTTTACCGCAATCTTTGAAAATATCGTTGTGAAAGTGGAAATTCATTGATATGGATTCTGTTCGAAGATTTCTAACAACAAATAGGGTGAATCCAATCTTGAAAGTTGTGGATCGACTGACAAAAGGAGTATATTTCCTGCCGGGAAAAAAGAGAGTAAAAACATCCCTTAACACGAAACTAATTAATACTGCTATCTAAAAGGTTAAATAGAGCAGAATATCCAAACACTACAAGCCTTAGGCATATGAGAGGCAGAGATCATATAAGTTTGAGGAGAAACATTTGATCTCGGAGGCAACTCGAGAGGAGGAAACAATGCGAAGGCAGTATCCGCATCTAATTTTCAGAATGTCCTCAATTACCTTTACTTAAATTTAGTTTTGGGGACGAAACTTCCTAAAAGTTATGGGTAATGTAATACCCGAAAAAACTTTGAGGATTTGAAAATGAATATATAACATACGTACAGTACGTATGTAAATAAAGTGCGAATAAAAGACGTTACATATAACGTTATGAATTAAAAATAGTCGCGCTTTAGGATTACAGATTCAACCCAAGAAAATATTTGATTACTAAATCAAATATAACGATGAAATATTTGGGATAATTAGTTGAACGCGCCAATAAATATTACGAACGAATAACGTTATAACGATATAACGTTATAAACGTTGCACGTAAGGGCTAACGATTTTAATCCCATAAAGAATGGATTATGACTCGGGAGGTGATACTTTCGTACATGGGATAAATCTATCGATACAAATAAATTATCGATGGATAAATATTATGAAATTTGGACAAATAATGGAGTGAACGCGACGTATCGTGGGACGAAACGGGGTATTTTGACTCACCTTCACTCTCCCGCTTTCTCCTTTGCACTCACCTCTCCCACTCCCACCATCATTTGCCTGCCACCATCACCTCCTCACATCCTCTGCACAACTCCAGCCAACGCCGCCTGCGCCATCAACTGCACTATCTCCGGCCATCAATCTCACCATCATCATTGTCTTAATCTCCTCACCAATCCATCACCGCCACCATCTTCACGATCACCATCGACGCCACAAGACGAAGGGCAGCAGCAGGTCGAGGGAAAGACCAATGCCAGCAGCTCGACCAGTGACATCGACGGATTCGTTCGGGTGATTGTGTGCATCGAGGATCATCGTTAAACGAGTTAACCTCACTCGTATGAGACACCTCTTTTATACGTTCACACGATTCAAGCACGCTCATGCGTGTTTGGGACATGGTTATGCTGTGAATGATGTGTATGTAACGATTTGTATGCGTTGTAATGACAATTGAAGAGTTCGTGGCGTCGAACGTGAGTTTCCTGGACGTTCTGGGCAGCAGACCCGTCGTGCCCGCGACGATCCTGGGTCCCTGAACTGATAAGGACGACATTGACGTCCCTTGTGGATCCGTTGGATCGTTGGTCGTTTTCCTTGAAATTATTGAGAAGGTCGAACATGGTGTCCCTTCTTTGATCCAATGCGATTATTTGTTGCATCCTTGAATAGCCTTGGTGACATTATTGAGTCATTGCACTCCAGTATTATCCTCTGAGTCATCGTCACGGGTGAGAACTAGTTAGGGAGCGATGGGCATCCATCATCCTCTTTGCATACATGCGACGGCTTCTACGCCTTTGTGGCGGGGCCACGGGTCGCTCTCTGCAGGGAGGCCCAAATTATCTCAATGCTGACAAACGATATCACATTGAATGCGCATAAGAGATGCAAGACGACGCACAGAGTAGGCAGGTGCGAATATACAAAATTTATTGGGTAACCTGACTGACGACTGACATTTTATTTCTGGACTCCGAGTCGGTCATATCCTTGGAGTCACTGTTTTTTAGTCGAGTCATGAACCCAAAATAAAAGCAAAAGAAAGGAATAACTCTTAAAAACGATACGAAGCCATATAAAGCAATATAAAATGATGCTGGTTGATATGACGTCTATATTTTTCTATATATAAAAATGTTTTAGGGACTTTGGACGGTCGCCATAGCCGTTAGCGAAAATTCCCTGTAATTGAGATTCATACACCTGAGGTTGCTGAGCTTCATTAGCTCACGATTATGTTTTTCAATTGCAGGTATGCCCCCAACAGCACCTGAAGGCTCTTAGTGTGAGGTTACATGCATATAGATGATCTCACGTGCTTCGGATATTATAGCAGATCAGATGTCTATTGTGTTAAATATAATAATCGATCTGGATTGCTTCTACTCCAATGATATAACTAAAACAGGTATTCGAAGTTATAAGCTGTGACTGTGGATACTGTTTATAGTTTCCTTGACATCTATACCCCTAAATCCATTCGGTTTGTTCGGTCTTGTCACGAATTGGGTCCATGACGATATAACGCCCACGTGTCATTCGGTACAGAAAGTCGGGGGCGTTACACTTCTTGAGCATGGAAAGTCGGGGTGTTACAATGCTACCAACATTTTTGGAAGCCTGTGTTACCAGCAGTCAACATGAAATAAGGAGCATGAGTGCTAGTAATGAAATACCTCCTCAAATTTCATGAAGTTCTGAGTATCCAATTCCTCGGAGACCACCGGCTTATAAGCAGCTTTCATTTCATATAGTTTGTCCCATGCAACATCTTTGAACCAGGGATGAGCCTGAACAACCATAAACAAATCAGAAGATGGACACCAGGTTACTGAGAATTTATAAGCCACGAAGAAGTTGCGATGCCTTGATTTCTTGCGCTCCTCTTGTCCCCAATCTATGCTCCACATTGCACAGCAATCTGCAAATCAGATCTTTGGCTTCTGGAGACAACCTTGCCTCGTCTGGAAACCTCAAGTGATTCCTCCAATGCACTATCTGAAAAATAAAATAAAAATCATAAGCAGCATAAACACAGTGCATTGATAAAGGTTCTGGTGTGCAAATTTTGTTAGTTTTGAAGAGTTTATGCCTGGAGTTCCTCGTTTGATAGCTAGGAATTCCCATGGTGGTGTTTCGTGATGTGCAGGAAGAAACTTTGTAGAACCCCAAAGATATAAACTTGAAGGCAGTACTCAAACCAGAGGAGGACAAGGACACATTCACCTTTCTGCATGTTGTGATTGGATCATCTGAATAGAATGGGGGATAACCAACGAGCATCTCAAACATGATTGCCCCAAGAGACCACCTACACGAAGATGATTCTTTCATCAGGCCATGTTAATAAATCAACCGAAGATTATGCAAATAGCTAGAGTTGAATAAATTAGATATTTGAAATGAAAAGGAATGCTAAACCACAAGCACGAAGTAAAAACAACAAACCAATCGCATTCAAGACTGTATCCCTTCTTCTGCAGAACTTCTGGTGCAATATAATCTGGAGTGCCAACTGTGGAAAATGCCTGCATAGCTCCAAATAGAAATGCATAGGAAACTAAAATACATCGAAAGATCAATCAAAATGCTATAATCACAACTAATGCAAAGGAGGACTTCATGAATACCAGTTTCCTCCTATTTATCTGCCAATGCTGCAATTGTTCCTGGGAGCTTTTCCAACGACTCCTGTTACTTGACATAGGAAAAGATCCATCTATATCCATAGACTCCTTCAGATTTTTATCATCTATGGGCTCGTTCTCATTTATTGAAGACAGGCTTCTACAGTCAAGAGGCTTGCAAAGACCAAAATCGGAAAGCTTCATATGGCCATTCGCATCTAGTAGTAGATTATCAGGCTTTATGTCCCTAAAGGGAAACCAAGTTCAAGCACTAAGTGAGAAAGTGATTTGGAAGAAGCAAACGTGCGTATCAATTAAGTTAGGAAACCAACCTGTGTACGTAGTTGTGTTTATGTATGGACTCTATAGCTAGTACACTTTGAGCGACGTAAAACCTTGCCACTGTTTCAGTAAGGGTCTCTTCTCTCATAAGCAAAGTCATCACGTCACCACCAGGCAAGTACTCCATTATTAGATATAGATAATCTGCATCTTGAAACGAATAATAGAGCTTCACAATGTAATGGCTGTCGACTTCTGCAAGCACATTCCGTTCAGCTCTGACATGCTCAACCTACAGGAAGCCATCAAATTTTTTAAATAGGAGGAAGGTGCTTTCTAAGAAGTAACCCCACAAGATAACAAAAAGACCTGTAAACAATTAGATATTTCCAGATTAAGCAAGCCACAAAACTGTCCAATACAAGATTGTGATTATCAAAGTCAAGACATCAGATTATGCAAAAATTAGATATTTACCTGTCCCCGAGTAAGCATTTCCAACTTCTTTAACTTCTTCATGGCATAAATATTTCCAGATTTCTTTTCACGGCATATCCTCACCTGCGAAAAAAGAAAAAGTGTGAGACCAGTTTATCTATTCAACACAATCACCGTAGATGTTTCTCGAATAATGGAGAACAGAAATGCGATTTTATATGCAATAAGAAAATACTGTGAGGGAACAGTTTAAGGTACTGCAATCAATTAACTACCTTGTTGTGTTCCAAACCAGAAATTTTCATTAATTTGCTCTGTTTCATATCATTATGCATAGAAATAGAAGGGGGGAAAAAAAGCACAACTATTAACAATTACATCCCCCACAATGCTATGAATTCCTTTTCATATGTCCTTCCTTTTTGAGAAACTGCTTTACTAATTCATTTTGTTCTGCATAAAGATCGACTAGCCATCATTAGTAAATATATCACTTGGTTCCATTCAGTTCACATTTTGTTCAACTTGTAAGATAACATGCTCTGAGCGAAAACATCCTTATGCATAGGTCAGAAAGTTTAGAGTGCTTTACTAACCTCACCAAAAGCTCCTCTTCCAATAATGGCAAGAAATTCAAAATCATCAACACAAATCTTGTGTCGCTTGAGCCGCATGAACTCGGTCTCTTTTCGTTCCAAATCACTCACTAGATTAACCCGCTCTTCTTCTGGCACACCCAATGAGGCTATCAGCTTTTCCACAACCAAGCGCCTATATACATTATGTCACAGAAATGTTAATCATTTGGACAGAAAGAAAATTCATATGCTGATATATAAGGGCACCTACATGCAAAAGAGAAAACAATCAAGTTCTATGGAAGTCCACAACATTATCGAGTCCAAGGTTGTGATTCTCTAGGTCACACTGCGTCGATTCATTACACGTGATCAAGAACTCAATTCCAACTATTTGTGAGCCTTCTGCAATTCACCTCTCAAGCGCCTCGTAATGCAGGAACCAACACTCAACGCCTCAACCATGAGCTACTGTGCTTACAATAAGAATGCTAATTGTTCTCTCCTTTACGTAGTATCCTTGAAATTTCTCTTGATTACAATCGCTCGATTAGCCATTGTAACTAAAATCCTCTTTGCACAATTAATATAACTCGCCACCATAATTCTAAACACGTACATAATTTAGATCACGATATCTCATTTCCCCAAAGCAAGCAAGACACTGCAGAATCAAACACAACACACAAACCTAAACAACATAACACCATATTTCAACAACAATCAACACCTATCCTCCCCTCATCATGCAAATCCTCAAATCAACAACAACATTCAAATCAGAACACAAATCGAGCATCGCAACGACGCATCTACACCAAACCACATTGTTACAAAATCATCTCCAAATCCAAATCCAAACCGCATTGACACCTCTCTTTGCGATCCTGGAAATCCTTTCGTTGCGCTTTGAAATGGCTCTCGATGAACTGCTTCGCAGCCGCGACCTTCTCCATGGTGAGGGTGGATCCGGGCTCCGGCGGCGCCTCCTCGTCGTACACCATCGTCGTTCCCGTCATTCCCATCATCCTCTCCATTGACCGATGATATCGATCGAGATGAATGATTGATAGAGTGAGGAATTCCGGGTTATGGCATTGTGGTGGTTCGATCGAGACAGCGAGGGATTTCGGGTTGAGAGCGAATGGAGAGGAGGATGTTGCTTGCTATTTTCGCCCATGGAGCGGGGAGAAATCATCATAAGAGTTCTTAATTTTTCATTTTTTATTTTTTTTAAAAAATAGTACTCAGTTCTTTTAAATTATTCAACCGGTGATATATTATTCTTATTAAATTTAAAAATATATATTTAATCTTTATGTCATGAAATAAAATCATATTATTTTGATATAAAATTATATTAAAAAAGATCATTAAAAAATTGAATTATTTTAACACGAAATATCATTTAAAAAAATTGATAAGATGGTTATCTATATTTTCAAAGTTTAAAAAAATCATATATCCCTTTCGAATAATTCCAGGAGTTTTATACTCTTTTTCCTTTTCTTTTTTATCTCTTTTTTTCAGGTTTTTATTTTAATTTTTTGAAATTAAAAAAAGTTGTCATCGTAATTATATTTTATGTTGAGAAACCAACAACAACGACCGACAAACCTAAGAAGTCTAGTTTAAGAAATACGAGATATATATAGTTTTATCATAATTGAAAATAATAGAACGAGAGAAAGCTAGACTCTCACATACTCTTTTTTCGGATATCCTCAAATATAAATTGAAAAACCAAATCTTATAAACAGAACTCGATGTAGTATAAAGGGTTGATTTAAAAATTTAGGTCATTTTAGAGATTTTTCATACCTAGATGTGTCCACAAAGAAATGATGTAATGGTAAGTCGTTCTCCGTGATCAGATTATGTGGTAAGTTGTTCTTCATATGGCCTTCCTAAACACAAAAGTGAACTTTACAAAACTTGAGAAATAAAAGAAAAAAAAATATTCATATAACCCATTAAATATAAGATGTGAAGAGAACATTTATATAAGATGAAAATCGTGTATATAATTTTATCCCTTTTTTTCATCATGATATTGTGTTTTTCACAAATGTGGAACTTTTGCCTGGTTTAATATAGGGATGTGATAAGACATAATAATTAATGAATGGATTATTTATTTTTTAATATTAATATTGGGATTAGTTATCCTATCCTATTTTGTTACAAATCATGTTTGGTACAAAACGAATGAACAAATAATTGACGGTAGAGAGACGGTGATCGAGCTACGGTGTCGAACGGCGGACACCGATCGACGGTCTATGACGACTGATATATGACAGTCATCGGCCGTGTAGCGATCGACGGTCGGACGATTGACGATCGATCAGATAGCGAGCGACAAACATCGATCAGGCGGGTGGCGGTCAACGGTCGATGGTGGGTTTGACGACGGTCATCGGGCAGCGATCATCGGGCTACGGTCGGATTATGCTCGGTGGATAGGTTGCGATGCTTATCCCGTATGTGAGGATTAATAATAACATGAGAAAGATGAAATTAATAATGAAAAGATTAAAAATATTATCCTCTTAAATGAGATTAATAATTCAGATTTTTATTTTCTTATCAAACATAAAATTAGTTGGTATTAGTTATCCCACCCTGGTAGAAATACGCCTTGATCTCTGGATCATGTGAGAAAATAATGGCCACCGGAGGAGTTTGTGGCTGCAACTGCAAGCGGCTTTGAACAAGAGCAAAAACCCAGCAGGCGTACTTCTTCGACTCGACTGTTTGTCACAACAGCAATGGCGTCTCTTCTGGCTCCACCTTTCGCCTTCCACCCACACAACAACAACAAGGTACACCTCATCACACTCATCCTAATATTTACCTTTCATCTTCATCCCATGATTTTCCATTACAATTTGAGAAATAAAAATGGGATTGGATATTTGTGATTGCTGAATTCTCGATCATATCGTGGGGATTTTGACGGGTTTCGATATCGATTGTTGATTTCCTTTTTTGGTACTTGGTTTAGGTTTAGCTAGTCCTAAGTTTGATCTGAGGAATCGCTCAGATTTCTCGGTTTCTTCGATGAAGTTGTTGCGCATATAGTTATATTCACAAATTAGGAATTGGGTATTGATCAGGAATGGTGTTATGGTACAATCTGTGTTGTTGGCCCGTCATTTAACTTTTATTCTATCAAAAATCCAAAACTGATAACAAAATGTCCAAATTTGCATCCTAACTATGGGTTTCTCGGAATCGGTGACCTAGCGTCATCAAACCGGTGCGATGTCCATGATTTATGTATTCATCATATGAGGGAGAGTGCAGCATTTGGTTCTATCTTAACATAGTATTAGAGCTGATATGACTTAGAATGATCACTTGTCTAAGACCCTTGTTGGTTTTATCAAAATTGATGTTGTGGTAGAGTGATCTCTTTAGTGATTTTCGTGGTGCATGTGGCTCATCCCTCTCGTTTTCCCTAGCTTACCTTATGGTTTGATTCACATGTTTTCTGCATAATGCATATAGTTGTTCTCATAACTTTTTTGTTATTTTAGATTGATCGTTTAAGTCAGCACGTAGCATTTGCCAGGGAAGTATCTCCGGTTGCCAACGTGTGTCGCAGAGGGGCTGGAAGATATGTGAGGAGTACAGTGGCAAAAGCAACCACATCTGTACAAGAGAATGCTGCCAAAGAGCTCGACCCTGAGGATGAAACTTCAAAGATTGGTTAATCATTCCGCTAGAGCACTACTGTTTTTTCTTCCTTTGTCCGATACAAATGCTTGTTTAACATTCTTAGCTTTCGTTATCTGAATCATGACAGTGTTTGCTCAACCAAATTGATGCAGATTATGGTGTTGTTGGTATGCATCATGTTG
>JAOVYX010006203.1:0-67706 GCA_035668315.1 Drosera spatulata | reverse complement strand
TTGACAGGTTGAAGACGCAACTCAGTAGTGAGTTCGATATGAAGGATCTCGGCCCAACAAAGAAGATTTTAGGCATGAAGATCGAGCGGGATAGGAAACGTGGAGTCTTGATCTTGAGGCAGAAGAAGTACATTGAGAAGGTTCTAAACCGATTTGACATGAAAGATGCCAAACCCGTTTTTACTCTCTTGACAACGCACTTCAAGCTATCCTTGGAGCTCTCATCGAAGATTGAGGACGAAGTGAGGAGTATGGCTTCAGTGCCGCATGCGAGTGCTGTTGGATCCCTGATGTACGCCATGATATGAACTCGACTCGATTTGTCACAAGCAATGTCAGTTATCAGTCATTATATGGGCAGACGTGGTAGAGGTCACTAGCAGGTTGTGAAGTGAATCCTTAGGTATCTTAAGGGTTCATCGGGATTAAGCCTCGTCTATGATGCAAGGCGAGGTGGAGGTAGCAATAATGTTGAAGGATTCTCAAACTCAGACTACGCTGGAGATCTAGATCGTCGGAGGTCACTTGCAGGGTATGTATTCACTTTATGTGGATCAGTTTCTTGGAAGGCAACTTTGTAGGATACTGTGGCATTGAGTACTACAGAAATTGAGTTCATAACAGTTGCATCAGCTGTGAAGGAGGCGATTTGGTTGAGAAATTTGGCTTCAGACTTAGGTGTGAAGTAAGATCGTATAATAGTTCATTGTGACAGTTTTTCAGCCATTCATCTCACACGTGACCAGATGTATCATGAGAGGACCAAACACATTGACATCATGTATTACTTTGTACGGGATGTTAAATATGTTAAAGTAATCAAGATTACGATTGCAGATAATCCAACTGATATGTTGACGAAACCTATTTCTGTTTCAAAGTTTCGTCATTGTCTAAAGTTTTTAGGAGTGGAGGGTAGGTAGATTTGTTTGAAGCCTAAATGAAGGATGCTCGACGACGCTAGACATGATTTAAGTCAAGGTGGAGATTTGTTGATGGTGACTGAAATCACGCAGCCGTCATTGTCTTCTTCTGAGGTTTTGTACGTCTCGGTGTGACCCAGTCGCCCTTGTCTTCTTTTGACGTGAGGTTTTGCACGTTTCGACGTGAGGCTCCTTGATGAGGCAAGCCAGAGAAGGCAGCGGAGATACAGAGCAAAACCAAGAGCCAATTTAAAAGGCAGAGAGAGTGAGTCAAAGGCAGAGAGAACAAGAGAGACAGAGAGCTGCAGAGTCAAAGAGAGGGCAGAAAAAAGAGTTCTTCATTTTCTTAATTTCTTTATCTCATTTTAAGGAGTTCTCATTTTTTGGATATAATCCATGTATCTCTCCTTTAATTAGTGGATTTTTCATCGTCGGCGACCTTCCATGATTTTTTTCGTAAGGGTTTTTCACGTAAATCTTTGTCTCATTTATTTTACGTACTCGTTATTGTTTTGTGTTTGAAAATAGCAGATTCGCACGTAACATTTTGTCTATCCAACTGGGTCTATGACTCTATACTACACACGGAAACTTCAGCATGGGATACAGTTCTAGAAAGGGTAGGTTTCGGTTTATTATCAGCACATGCCAGTCTTATGTTGTCATATGCTTCCCCTTAAACCTGACTCGGTCAGAGTGAACATAGTGAAGTGTGCATATTGTGTCGTAGGTGGAATTCGATCAAGTCCATTATAACCGATTGGTTATAACTGTAGCGTTTTCCTTTGCGCCATAGATTTAAGTATTTCTTAAAATTGTTAATTCAACTACAGGAGAATATTTTCTTGGGGAGGGCGGTGATTGAGTCTTCTTGCGGGATACAATTTGGGTTGAATGTGACTGGTGTATTTCTTCACCTAGGATATGGTTATATCCGTAGACCTTTTCCCCATCAGTTGGGTATGCCGAAAGTGCTTGCTTAGACGTAAAAAGAGAACCTTAGACAGACGTAAAAAGAGAACCTTAGACAACTAAATAATGGAAAGTCCTGTTCAAAGTAAACTGTACTTTTTTGTATCCTTTACTCTGGTCATTAGGTGTTGCAATCCCGTGTTAAATTAGATATTTGAATAGTTGCCTCCTGTTCATTCTACAGTTGACAAGTGTGTTTTGGAGTCTGATGGTCATTGCTTGTTTCGTGCAGTCACATAGCTTCATTCTTCAACTCTGCATTTTCTTGCTTTGGCTTGGTATGATCCCTCCAAGATGTTGCTTTCAGCTGCTGGTTGTTTATATTGGAATACAAACCTTGAGCCAGTCTTTGAAATGATCAGCCCATGAAGATAATCTTGTGTGCTCGATTGCTTACATCAAAATCATTGGCTATAAACTGTTGTCATTAACGACTTATGTCAGTCGTCGGTTTCCCAGAATTTGACATGTTTTTGAAAGTTTGGCAGGGGGCAGTTTCAATCCAGCTCTTGTGTTTTCTATCTTTGACTGTGGAGTACTGACCGTGACAATTGCGACCATTCCCACCAGGAAACGCAATGCAACTTCACTTGTATGGATAAGCAAGCAAGTGTCAAGGTCAGAATCCTTATTTTCCGCATTCATCAATGGCATTTTATGGATTTTTGGACTTCTCCTTGCATGTCTTTATGAGCATGCAACTTGCCTACTTGATTGTCCCCGTTACCTAAATAAGCTGTAGAACCCAGAAAATTTAGTGGAGAGGTTTTTAGGTAGGAACATTAAGCGGGGAAAAATGTGTCTGGACTAGAAAGTCAAAGCCAATTTTTTAAAAAGAGTAGTGGTGCCATTTTCTGCCTTTTGCTGCTCCATATTGAAAGAGAGAATGACATGCAATAGAAGTCTCACATTAGGAGCAATATGACATTACGTGACCCATATAGTTCAACTTATGTGATTATAGGAGCAATATGCTTTTAAGTCCTATCGCCACGTGTTCTGCTTGTGCTGCGGTGTTCATGTGGCAAGCTCCTATAGCTGGTGGATTAATTCTGTAATTCCCACCATCTTGGGTGCTAGATATGCCAAATGTTGGTGCTCCAATGAGCAAAAGTGCTGAACCTGTTTACTACTGGTTTGGTTGCGGCTACGCTGAATGGAGTCAATGGACACATGGCTTGACATCATTTCTATGATTGAGATCCATCTAGTGATGCATAACGTCAGTTTGATCTATGAGAAAAATAATTTGGAGTCATGCCCACATAGGTATTATTTAAGTTTGATTGATACGACTAAGATACTTAACCAAAGTAACAAGCATCTAGGCTGATTGCTAGATATTGTCTATTCTTTCTCCCTCCTGTTTCTCGTTTGTCAGTAACATCTACATTCTAGCTCCACATTTTCAAACTCAAACCTCAACAGATTGAGTAGTCAACTTCAAACTTATTCTTTATTGCTGAACATGAAGCTTAGAGTCTTGGGAACTATTACGGAATGCTGGTCAAAGAAGTTTCTTTTTCATCCTTTTCCTCCCCGTTTTACCATCTTTTGTTCTTTTCCTTTCACTTATAGCATCTGAACTCTGAAGGTTTGGCAAGCATGTGTCTTGTTTCTTTCGGATCCTCATTTTTGTTCTCAATTCTCGTGGACCTTGTTAAAGTTAGATCTGTGTAGTCGTTTTTCTCAGTTATTCTGGACTCTAGAATCACCGCGGATAACATTATAAAACTTCAGTAAATACATAGTTCATTGAACCGGAAATAATTCTGATCAATATGTACGCATATTACGCACTTAACTACAATTGTAATTGTTGCCTTACATTATTTTCAGCACTATCCGATATATTTTATTTATTTATTTATTTTTATTTTCTGTCTAGCCTCAGTGGGGCCAGCTGCACCTTGTGCCTAGTACCTCTTGCACCTGGTTGCTCCTCAGGTCTTATAATTCCCTTATTCAGGCCAAAATCAGCCTTTTTAGACCCGAATCAATAGCCTTGGGCTACTTAAGATGTTTGGGCTAGATATGCCTGGTTATGGCTAGATGCGCGGCAGGTTTGGCCCAGATTCGATAGGTTATTTGGATTAATCAACTCATCATTGATCATCAACTTTAATTGGATCATCCAGTAAACCATGGTATTGACATTGTTCTTTAGAATTATAGCAGAAGAGTGAAGAGTCTTTTTACCTTAACGTGGTATTATGAGTGAAAGCATTTAAACCCAAAGCGAGCCATTTAATATTTCCGCGCTCTTTTTTCATTCGTTTTGTTGTTATTTTTAAGTTGGGTATGTAGCTGAACGTTCTAATGGTGACAGCAACCCCAAGCTCACCTTTCTTCTGATGAGACAAAGAGTTGAACCAAATTTTGTCAAAACATGATTGCCCAAAAAATAAGAATACCCCACTCTTGGCCTACATATGACAACTACTGTTTCCCTGTTTGTGGTACCGCAGCACTAAGCCACCCTTTTGAACTATTGCCCCTAAATGTTGAAAACTTAGCAAAATATTCCCCTCTGTGTGGGCATATGCTGAGCCAGAAATGGACCACTCATCACCCACCCACACTCTCCCTTTTTGAACCCTATGATTATAGGGGGAGTGACCCAACCCCTTAAGGCGAAAACTGTTCGGCTCCTGTTTTTGTTTAAGTGCCCACTGCATTTCTCATTTTTGATTGCTGTCATGGCTTCGCTTTTTGACATTGAACTCTGCTTTCTTCCCTCCTCCCCCAAGTTACTTTCTGTAGTGTAGTCTGTTGTTTCGTAGACTTTGATTTAGTCATGGTGTTTTGGCGTAATGGCTGAGCTACAGGATCATTTTCCCGTAAAGTACCCTTAACCGTGTTGCGTCTTCTTACCCGGGTATTGATGTAGTAATGTATCTGTTTGGGAATAAGAGGGATCAGACTTATTCAAAGATGTTGAATAGGGTCTGTTCCCCTTAGATGAGTGGGTTGGCCTGTCTTATCTTTGCTTCGATATACATTTCAAAGCTGTTTCGACCGTTTACATTTCAAAGCTGTTAATGTCGGATAATATCCATTTATGTACCAACAAATAGGAATGACTGGTCTATTCGAGGCTATCTATGTGCCATATTTCTTTGTTTGTTTTGTTTTTCTGAATGAGCCTGCTTATTATTTGGGAAAGCAAAATGCTTGGTTAACAGGATTTTCTAGAAGCTTAGGATGATAAATATGGAGAAAGTAAGAAAGTGGAAGCTTTATGTTAATGATAAAAAGATAACGCTTATTGTCTTTGCCAGTGCTACCCTCTAGTCCCTGTAATTACTGGATTTGGAAAAGAGACTCCTTCCAACCACGGTCCATTTTCCTTCCAATAATTCACCTTTTCCTTGTTAAAAAACCGAATATTTAGCAGGTTACTCACCCATCATTTGCTTATGGCTTAAGATGTTCTTCGATGCGATTCTTGATAATTATTTAGTATAATAAATTCTAGAAGTAGTACTTACTGTTAATTACTCTTAGTTCAGCTATGTTTCGGTGTTGTCCAATGGAGCTTCTCAAAGCGCATTAGCGCTTATTTTCTATTAAGGGATACTGTTATACACTCTCCAAAATGGTGAACTGTACATCCTGAGATTATAATTTCTGCTATAAGAAACCGTCTCAGGGCAACAAATATGTGATTCAGGGATGTCCTGAAACAAAGGCTAATATGGTATTGACATCAGGTTGAGGACTGAGGAGACTATATTGATTCAAGATTTAATTGTCTTTTTCCTGTGTTCCATGGCACGGTGAATCTTTCTCCTCCCACAAGGTTTTCTCAAATCAAACACCAGTTCATGCATTGGTTTGCATCCCTGTAATGGCATTTTAGTCTTTATGGCATGCTACAAAGTCTTAAAGCCTTTTACCTTAAGTTCTCTCTGGCAAAGCACCCCTGCAGGCAACAACTTTAAAGATTTTCTCGGTCTTTGGCCATCATATGTACAACGAAGGAGTATACTCCTTGTGCAGATGGCTGTTAATTGTAGCTGCATTGAGGTTTGAACGTTGCGTTCTTCCTAGCTAGTTGCTTTCCGTGTGACGATTCGATGACTAGTATTAGCATGTACATGTAAAAAGTATTGTAATTCAGCTTTTGGTGGTATTGTGTCGGAACAGAATTTTTGGTGGTATTGTGAGTGTTTCCTTGCATCTGTAATTAGTAGTAATTACTAAAGACTAGTGCCTAATGATTAGGCTTATCCTACAAGACACTATAGCATCCACGAGCCTCTACGCAGCAATGGTGGACTATCAAAATCTTGAAAGGATTACTGGAGGAGGCGTGGGAGGCAGTTTTCTAGATGAGTGGGTTTTATCCTCTACGAAGTGCTTAAAAAAGAATTCAGCATGTCTGACTTTGTGCCGCCCTTTTACGACATTTGACATGAACTAAGCAATTTTCAGGGAGTTTTATCTTCATGATCGATGGGGTTTGGACACATCAACCGATCAACTTATCTTCAAAGCGACGACTATGAGGAATTAATATTAGTCCTTTTTTCCTTGAGTGGCCACAGTGCCCTGCTCTTTTCGCTTTGCTTTTGTGTTGGCCACTGTTATAGTTAATTGTTATAGAATTCATCAATGGAGAGGTTCCCTTTTTCTTATTGTTTGTCTTTGTTTGGATTTTTCAGGTTTCTGCACTTGCTGAAGTGGAGGAGGAAGAGGGCAGGTGGTGGCTTTCTTGGACATGACACATTTATGGAAAAAGGTCGATGATTCCTTACTAGTTCTAGAAATGACTTTCAATTCACTTAACATCTTTTTCGTCATGATTATCGTGAAAGCCAATCTTAAGTTCTGGTTCTAGTTGGACTTTTGGCTTCACTTTTTTTTATGTGTGATTAGTTGTTTATTTTGTTCCCCTGAGTTGAAGTGCTTTTAGTGTGGATGATTATTTTCCCACTTTCAAGTTTTGCCAATGGGGCGGCTTTTTCTATACTCGCTTTTCTGCACCTTTTTTCTATTGTGTTTTTACTGAAGACCGTTGATTGTTATCTCCATATACCGTCTTTCTTCGGAAACTTCATCATTGATGGATTTTGGGGTTTTATCATCGGATGTGTGGATCTCTTGTATTGTTTATCAATCAGAAAGAAAAAATAGTTAGAGATATTAGAGAAGATTCTGTCTGTGATATCCTTGTAGCCGGTGCTTCTAATTTGTTCGGCCTAGCAGGGACGTGAAGCACAAGGAAGTGATCCACGTGTCGCGTTGACGATAATTTTAACGCATTAATAAATCGAAGGGTAGAGTTCTTATTCGTGTATATGTTAAACTTTAGTGGGTCAATTTGTTAAGTTTTGTTGAAACTGGATGCTTTGGTGATTGATTGATTGATAGCAACAATGGCGACAAGGATTGAGTTGGTTCGCACTTGGGGGAGATTCCCTTCAAAAAGAGGTTGCTATTCAGTTGAAGTTTATTCTATGGCTTGGTTCATTAGTGCATATAAGATTGTCTTGATGATAGGTTCAAATGTGGATAAACTCATCGCTTGTTCTATGATGAGAGGATGAGTACGAAACCTTTCCCCCCCTTAAACTCTAGTTTATTCGAGAGCCATTATCATTAGATCCACAACAACGATTCAAGTATTTCCATCGTGGATAGAATTTGTGGAGGACGAGATATACCTAGATTCAGGTTGCGTAAATTATATAAGTGGATGATGACTTTCATTTTCCGATAGAACTCTTCTGCTGTTTAGAATGATTATCTTTTGTGCTGTGGTATTCCTTTTGTTGTGACGATTGTTCTTATCGTATCATGCAGTGAGAATCGAGACGGAAAGCATTTTGTCCGACAGTTGGTGATTTGATCGCGTGATGGATTAGTTGTATTTGAGAAAAGTTCCTTTGGCATTGTAGAATATGCCGACCAGATTGTATTTCGCTGGATACATATCTGTTATGAGTATCCAGTGTCCCTTTTGAGAAGATGTTGGACAAGTAATATATGCTTCGACCAATTGTCGACGAGATATGTCGAATACTTCTTTTGTAATATTCCAAATGGTTCCAATGTACAATGTTATATAAGAGTTTCAGTTCTTCTGGAACTTTTTTCTCGGCTTGTCGAGGTGTGATGGGTATTGTGACCGTTGGTACTCGTGAGTACCAGACAATTTTACATCAAAGTGCTTTGATCGATGGGTGTCGATTTCCCACGAGTTACTTTGATCGAGGGTTGTCGATTTTCCAAGAGCGAAGGAGCTTCATGTTTCCTAACTTTTGCTCGAAAACTGCGTAGGTCACACGTCTCTTCGACGCCATTGGTTTTGAAAGGACTAGTGTAATCTGACATGGACTTTTGATTAGCAAGTGCGATAATATCGCTCTCCACCTATTTTTTCCAATTTCGTAAGGTTTGCTCTGAATTCATAATCTCACTACTCTTTGGTATGCATTGAATAGTTCGCTGTCAGAGGTTTGAATACCAATATCAAGATCATCTATGGTTGAAGTGGTGCCGATGGATTGAATCTAAATATTAACATCGGCCATAGATGTTTTGATTATTCTAGAGATCCAATTATCAAATGCTACCGTCTCAAAGATTTTTCTTCTTTCTTTTTTTTTTCTTTTAACTAAAATGATATCTTAGGATATCATATCAGTTCAGTTTTGACTCCTCCGATTAATCATGTTAAACAAGACCCAAAGATTTGACATATTTTTTCTTTGTGTGTAAGTGAATCAGAACTATTACTACTATCACTACTATTTCTTTTTCTTTTTCTTCTTTCTTTTTTTTTTTTTTGGCACCTAACACGCAATGTTATACATGCACCAATAAGAGAACTTTTAGGCTTTATGATGAGAAAGGCGGTCCAAACCAGAAAATATAAAAGGCCCAGTGATTGAATTTTCCTGCTGCTGCATGGGTCTCACTTCTCTGCAGTCTCTTCACTTCCACCCAACTCCTCCCCTCTTTTTCTCTCTTTTTGATACTCGTGAATGAGAAATGCATCCACATTAATTTATTTCTTTTATTTTATTCAAATTATAATATTATATATTATTATATTATTTAATATATATTTTGAAGAATTTCGTTTTTTGTTTTAACGAAATAAAAATATTATGATATTGACTCAGAATTGTAATACATAACATAAATTATCATTAGTGTTTCACGATAATTTTGCATAAATATTTTATCGTCCGACCAACGATTCGTAGCATGAATAACATTATTATTGGCATAGGTTAAGGTTATAATTTGAATGGAACGGAAGGAATGTTATTATATGGTCAACTCGGACGACTTTAAAATGAACAAATATATATGGAATAATAACATGGAAATTTCAGATTCACCCTTCAAATTGAATCCTGTAATGAATAAGTAAGAAGTGAAACAAAGTCTTATCGTCTTCTTTTCATCAGTAATAAGAAACTTTTTCAGACAGTAAACACACCCGTTATCTTATGGTTATAAAATGGGAAATAAGTCATAGTAGAGGAAACTTGTTTTGTTATTTTAGCACGCACTTGTAGATGGATAAGGACTATAAGCCAAGTTGTAAGATATTTGAGTACACAACAAGCATGAAAGACAGTCAATAAAGGTTCAAGAAAAGGCAATTTACATGACTAGCACATGCTCATCTTATGATTAGTCTTGGCATCGCATGAAATCAACATCATCCAATCCAAGCCTTGGATTCTGGATTTCGGACTGTAGTCCATATAATATTGCAGATAAAACTCTAATCGAATGGGATATGTAGAAGCACGACCCAACATCAACGTGTCAAGAACCCAGGTCAAATGTAGAACTCTATGACTTTCCCGAATGCCAACAGATGTAAGACAAAGACTCTAATCGGATGATGCGAACCCTCCGATCCGATGACGTTCAGATCGGACTCTGAAAAAAAAAAAATCAACTAAGAGGGAAGTTATGGGGCATTTATGTACAGATATACGGACATACGTGTACGTATATATTCCTCAAGATAGTAGGAGCAGGAGATGAGGTGATTCCTTGTTTTGTTCTGAGACTTTGTATAAATGAATCTATCTATGACTATGAGCAAGTGAGAGTATATAACTGTATAATGTGAGTGTGTGAGAGGAGTGGGGAACTGCAGCTCCACAGGGCATTGAAGCATATTTTTTCATTTGTCATCTGAGAAGTAGACAGTCTCAATAATAGCTGGATTTTGCCTCTTCAGTTTGAGGCAGAGGGCCACACAACACCAAACAAACAAAAACCCATTTCACAGGTCCCCTCTACATCATCTTTTTTTGCTTCACTTGTTCATTTTCTTATCTTTTCTATAACTTGTTTAACCATTTTTTCACCTACTTTTGTGTAAGTTGATCAATTTGGGCAATAGAGAAATGTATGGATAGAAGTGATTCAATGAATGTGGCGAATAAGGACGTCCAATGATCGATCGGGTTTTCGGTTGTTATCGTCGAAGCTAATCATCCATTTGGAATCTCTCCTTTGTTGGTACATCTATTATTGGAATCTCTCCATTTGGAACAACCAATTTTGAGATAAGATATAGTACATCTATGTATGTCAATCGACAACACTGTTAAATCAGGATTTCTCAATTTTTTTTAATATCAGGTTCTTTCACATATGTTCTGTTTTGAAACAATGAATTCATATTGGATGATTCCTCTAATTATTAGACATAAGCTTCTTATATGAGATCGACTACTTCTGTAGTAGTGTATGTAGATAAGTATGTATCGGAGTGAAAAGATCATGTTTCCATTTCAGGTAGTCAATGTCATGCCCTTTTATGGAAGCCACCAACCAGCACATGTTAACCAATGAAAAAAATGGAGAAACAAAGAGTTGGGCAGATTCCGACAGCTTAGCCCATCTCACTGCCAGTCTCATGCTCACATCTGCATTTTGTTCGTCCCAACTCTTTTTTAATAGATCCGACAAATCAAATATATAATATAATCAGCAATTAATAAGTATATACTAATAGAAGAAAGAAAGAGCTTCCTATGATGTCTGAAAACTAATTTGTCAATGTAGACACCAGTAAATATCATATTAGTAGTACAGAAGCAATACATGAAGCAAAAGAAGCGTGTAGAAAGGCTTAGAATCGCTGTCTTCTTTTTTTCTTGTAGTAAACAGGACGATGTGGGGGAATCTATTCAACTTTGATATTTTTGATTGAAAAAATTTGCTCAGGTTGGGGCCAACTCGTCGTCGAGAGTGGTCCAGGTCATTGTGCAGGTGATAATAGAGGGTCAGTTTCAAGTGATTCCGATGAGGACGTGGATTTCACATCCTCATCTCTGATGCATAGTATCTCCTGGAGATCATTACGCATAATTTTCTTCTTGCATTGATCCTCCGGCGAAACAGAAACAGGTAACGGCGACGACGAGGGCAGTGATGTTGATGACTTGGTTAGCTCCCGTGCTCGCTCCACCTGCAGGTTCCAGTCCGTGGAGGCGAGCACGTAGAGCATGAGCGCCGCACATGACCCCTGGGCCGCTAGGAGCCCGAGCCAGAGCCCCGCGAACCCCATCTTGGCCACGAAGCCGAGAAATATGGCCACTGGCATCCCGACCAGGTAAAACGATCCAAGATTGATATTGGCACCAGTTGTAGGCCTAGCGCTGCCCCGGAGGACTCCACACCCGGTCGTCTGCGGGCAGTTCCCCAGCTCGCATAGACCGGCTATGGGCAGCGCCACTGCTGTCAGCTCCAGGATCGCGGCGTCGTCCGTGAAGAGCCTGCCCCATTGGTGTCTGACCAATGTGGTGAACAGCATTGCGCAAAGACCGAGCCCGACTGCCCAGCCGAGCGACACGATCATCGAGATCCGGGCCCTGGCGGGCCTGTTGGCTCCCAGCTCGTTCCCGACCCTCGTCGAGACCCCCATGCTGAGAGCCGAGGGGAACACGTAGACGAGTGAGGTCGTCTGGATCAGAATGCCCATGGATGCGATCGTGGCTCTCGGGTTTGCCAATAGGCCACATAGCAGTATCATGAACTCATACCACCACCACTCTAGGCACACTGACACACACGTAGGGATCGCCAGGGCGAGGAGAGACGACCAGCCTCGTAGGCAGTTGAGGCTCGGAGCTATCCACGACTCCTTATAGACCCCCGAGATGTAAATGAAGGAACTGAGGAAGATGCAGAGATTGAGGTTCGTCCAGACCATGGCGATAGCCACACCGCCGATTCCCATCTTGAAATAGACCACCAGAATGAAATTTAATGGTACATGAAAGATAACAGACATTGCTGTGCAATATGTTAACGGTAACGTTATCCCCTGAGTCCTAAGGTAGATTCTCAGGGGATGAAGGACCGAGAGGAACACCAGGTCAGGGAGCGAGAACGTGATGAAAGTATGCGCGACTGATGAGATCTCTTCGTCTTGGCCGCTCCACATGAGTATCCTCTTCATGTTGAGCCAGAGGAATGAGATTGGGATTGAGGAGGATAATAGGAGCAGGACTGTTCTTTGCAGTGTTAGTCCCATGAGCTTCATTTGTTTCGCGCCGTAGGCTTGTCCGCAGATGGGTTCCATTCCCATCGCTAGGCCGGAGATGACGGAGTATCCGGTGATGTTTGCGAAGCCAATGGCGAGGGAACCGCCCGCTAGCTCCAGCTCGCCGAGGTAGCCGAGGAAGAGCATTGAGATCATGGCTCTTGAGTAGAGGAGCAATCCTGTTACTGCAGTTGGTCCTGAGATTTTGCTAATTGCTTTCACCTCTTCAATGGCCTGGATAAAAACCAAGGAAAAGGATTCATCATGATATGATATGCCTTTCTCCTTGAGCATAACCGAAAAAAGAAGCGACCCCATTTTGCTCTCATGGAAGTATCATAGGTTCAGCTCTGGACATAAACAACCTAGAAATGGTAGCGTAAATTTGTACATAAATCTATTTTTAGGAGTAAGTAAATTTACTCTTAACATGAGCCTTTGACACTGGGTTTGTGACTAAGTAAATTTACTCTTACAACTTAAACTACTATCATCATGTTGCTTTCTTTACCTCTTTGGGAGTAGGCCAGCTATGAAGTTGATCGTCGTGCTCATCGCCCGGGGAACCATGGGCACAATCGACAGGATGATCAGCGAAATGGGAAACTTTCTTGTTGATAGGAGCAAGAAGGGAAGTAGGGGAAGAGGGCTTTGGGTTACACATAGCTTTTTATTTTGAATGAGCAAGCTAGAAGAAGCAAAGAGAGCAAAAGAGTACAAGTAGCTTTAGATTGAAGTGGGGTTTATCCTATATGGTACCCTTGTGTTTCTTTGAACTTGGGAAAAATTTTGCAGTTTTGGGGGAAACTGCTTGATTTTTGGTGGGATTTTTTTGGCTAGTTTCTTGCTTTGTTTTCTTGTTTGGATGGCTTGGAATTGTGGAGGCAAAGAGATGGGAACGGAGCTTGTGCTTATATATAGTTGAAGCGCTGGGGTCCTACTCAAATTTTGTTCTTGCATATATCGTGTCGAATTACCAAAGGAAATGGAGGGAAAAAACTAAAAAAATGAAAACAGCTTCAAAGAGTTGAAATTTGGTATGCATACTTTCATAGTGCTTTTGCTTATCCTTTTCTTTCTCTAATCCCTCCCCACTCATCCTCTCTCTAGTTACTTTCTCTCCTCCAACATTCTCGGTCTTCGTCTTATATATTCGTAATTATCAGATTTGTTAACTTTTTTACATTTTACATATAAAAATAACAAAGAGCTTCATAAAATTCATATAGTATATAATTATCTATATCAAATAGTCAGAATTATGATTTTATGATCTGATTATATCAAATTTTATTATATATAAATCGCGTTTAATTGAGGATTCTAATTCTAAATAAAATGTCAATTCGATGGTCTTAACTCACATATTTTTCCAAATAATGCCTAAACACACCAGAAGTGCTTGATTTTGGTTTGCTTTTCTAGCTTGTTATTTGCTGTAAAAAAAGAAAAAAAAGGGAGGGCTTTTGGATAGTGATGATGAAGATAGTGCCTGTGGGTGCTGCAGCGCAGGAACCGTATCTGAGATAAGAATTAAGAGACAGACAAGAAGAGGGGCTAAAACTTTTGGGCTAGCTAGCTGTGCTAAGGAATCCATGATAAATGATTGGTCCCTTTAGCTTCTGTTTAATTCTCCCCCATAGATATATAGCTAGCAGTATCTTTCTATTTACAGTATCCCAAAGTTCACAAATAATGCGATTGCCATACCCACCCTTTGCTCCTCCATGATCTCCTGGTCATATACATACATACATGATGACCAAGTGCACCATGATAATTGAGGATTCAGTTCACTCATATTCAACCCACTAGAAGAGGTGCCCCGAAGCTCTTCTTTCTGAGTTTCAACCACTGATCATGACGACCCTATTCATGTGAATATTAACAAGTCATCCCGTCATATCGATCCTTAACGTCAAGCGTTTTCTTTTAAATCAATCATCATTTGGATCTTATAGTCTTCTGTATCTATCATTCCGTAATGTTTGTATCATCTCTTACTATTCCATTTCAAGTTCTCCCTAATTACCCCGTGCGCATCTTTACAAGAGTTGTCGACAGGAGCCGTAACATATTACATATTACAGGTGGGAAATATGAAATTGGACAAGAGAAGGCAAACTGGAGCTAGCAAGCATAATAGGAATAATTTGACAGCAGCTAGACATGAAAAATACTGAATGCAAAAAACAGAGGGGGGAATTAAGGGGATGTTGGCATGTTGCAAGGCAACATTGCACGTTACTGTACTTCATTCCCTTAAGTCCCACGTGATCAAAAGGGTCCCTTTTTGGCTCTTTGTTTGTGTGAGCATATAAAGAGAGCTACAAAAGAGTGCAAAGGGTGGGATGCCTAATGCCTTGTTTCCTTTTGGTTAAAATTGTCCACAGATGAAACAACAGAGATATAACTCTACTTATAAGTTTCCCTATTTGAGCTATACTATATATAACCCTTGTTTTTTCACTTAACCTAAGTCTCCCTTCATCCCCTCATCCTCCTACTCTCCATAAATTGCCTTGGTCCAACTTCTTTCGCCCTCTTTTTCATCTGCTTCTGAGTTACTCCCGATACATGACAATAGATATCATCTTAAAAGACACACTACATTCGTTTCAATTTAATTTCAACGGTTTAACCCGATACGGGATTTTATGTGTGTTAAATTTACATGAAATTTGATTAAAAAAGAATATTTTTTTTAGAGATAGTGTGATATAAGTAGGGTTTAGAAGAGAGGATGAAAAAGAAAATGGTGAGATAGTTTGATTATATTAATATAAATTTATTATATTAATAAAAAAATAAAAATATTGCATTTTTATTAAGACTAACAAAAAAATATTATAATTAAATTGGAACAGAGGAAGTACTTTATTCAAACGATCAATATTCAACGATTGAATATGGAAGTTTTAAGCTCATGTTGTGATCGCGTACATGACAATGATACTACGCCGTAAAATAGGTGGGATTCACATCTTCACCTTCGATGCATCATTTGAGCAGCACAGCAAGTCCAATGACTGAGCCAAGAAGTCCCAAGCAGGACGGTTCGTCCCTACTGGATTTTGATAACTAGATTATAATAAATACGCATATCTCCGTTCTGGCTAGCATAGCTCAATTGTTTGGTGTTGTGTTTTGTATTTAGGCGCGGGTTCAAACCTTGGTTAATGCACATGAGTCCTCCTTTTCATGAATTACAAATCCTCTTTTTCTTTTAAAGAGTTATTTACCTCCTTAATGCCTAGTTCATGGGTTGCTTTAGGTTTTTTTTTTCTCTTGGTTTTGAAAGTTCATTTATCATTTGTTTTGGTTTTTATTTCTAGTTTCTTTACGATATTCTCCTTATCAAATTCTTTTTGTTAATTGTTTTCCTTTTGTGAGATCCGTTCTTATGCTTTTTAATCCTCATTCATATCTTGAAAATGATATTGATACGCTGTACTGTATTATTGAATGAACTTGTATGTCGTTGATATGTTTTTTTGGTTTTGTTGTAGTTTATAATAGACTAGTTATCTAATGATACAAATTATTTAACGTGTTTTTTTTTATGTCATGAGTTCGTCCCCACAGGCTTCATTTTTTGGCCCCGTCACTGGGCAAGTCGATCAGCATATACAACATACAATCGCTAGAAAACATTGAACAATTTGGTGTGCATACTGTTATGTACAGAGTCTTCGAGAGATACTGAACAGATTATCCTGTTTGATCAATAACCTATATTGACTAAAATGAATCTTGGAGATAATTTCTGATACTCAAGTCCGGCCATGTTGACTAGTTGCATGGTTATTGAGCTGATCAAAATCAACCATCGAAGCATCCACATCTATGCATCTTTCAAAGGAGCAATACATCTACATCACATGTCATAGTTGTATCAACTTATAATGAACTTTCGAATAGATCTCATGCTAAATAATAACACCTGTATGATTGCAAGAATTAAATCAAGCAAACTATCACATCTGCATCATCTTTTGGGAAACAAAACTAGGCCCTTTCATTCCCTTTTGTGAGCAAGATACTCCTCTACCATTCTCCAGAGCATATGTATTCTACTCACAACCTTCAACGGTCGAGGTTTTTCTTGGTATAACCCATCAACTTAAACAACAAATCGCACCGATTTAGCTCGTTGAAAGGACATCCTTGTATACTCAGTTCTAACGTGGGTCATTTCTTAGGTTAAGTGATGGTCCATCATCAATATGTGACAACTGATTTAATTCAGAGTTTTTCAAATAATGGGCCTATCACGTGATCGATAGCACCACAAAAGGTCACTCAACTACATAATGATGAGATTGAAAAGGAAAAAGAAAATGATGCAAAGGAACTAATAAATGGTAGCGTAGTTGGATTAAGACATTGACAACATAGATATCTAATTTTTAACTTAAATCTCCCTAACAATTGCATGCAAGTGAGGAACAGAGCACCGATTGCATGCAAGTGAGGGAGCACCATTTAAGCGATGAAGAGTCAGACTCATTTGATTTGGCTCGTCATCACATCTCTTTCTCTCCATGTTTAACTTCCATTATAAGTGAAAGTGATCTCCAATCTTATAAATTATGTTATCCCTAAAGTGAGGTTTCATATCACTTGTAAGATGTAGATGTGATAAAGCCATAAAATCCGGTACCGGCCAATGTCGGCATTGTTTGTATCATAAGCTATTGCTATATACCGCTGTTCGCAGATCTGAAATAGAAGAGAAGAAAATAATCAATATCAACGTCAATATCGTCGATCTTTGACAATGATATTGCTGTATTATGGACAACAATAGTTGGTTCACCTACTCAACCTAGCTCTTACAATAGAGATCCAAGTCTCAAATCCTAACAAGTTTTATAATACAAACTTGCGAACATTTTTGTAAGTTAAGAGAAATTGAGTCAGCGGCTAACAAGTCTTCCTCCTAACCATGTGATCAAAGATTGACGACTCCTCGAGGATACTAGAAGCAATCTTATATACTTTTTTCTCATTCCGAAACTTGTATTTGATGGGGATGGACGGAGGGATAGAGGACGGACGGACGGGACAAAGGGTACACACAAAAGAGGGGAACTAACTACGTGCACAACTAGCAACCATTGAATCAGCTGCATCCCTTGTATCAGACATTCAGACCCCAAAAATAACATTACGAGTAGCAGCTAGCAGGAGCAGCAGCATGGAGTCTGTTCATATGGGGCTCCCCTGCCCTGCACCACCCCTGCCTGACCCTTAGCCACGGCTCTCTGCCCCCCTGAGGCACCCACTCGCCCCACCCCATCTTTTAACTACAAGCATCTAACTGCACCAGCTGCACATCTCACAGTGCCAAAGGGACTCCCTCACTTTGTTTTAACTCTCTCATCAGTGTTCACAATAATAGCTTCCTGGATTCAAACATGTATACATAGATATATACAAGCACTCCTGGTGCTGGTTCTGCCAATCTGATATGAGGGCAGAAAACTGCATGCATATTCACTAGGAGCATGTGCATGACTTGATCCTTTCTCATTCAGCACCAGGTTTGGCTCAGTTTCATGCCAATTATGCCCCTCTTGGATGGACCCAAGTTGGTTACAGAGCCAGATTCGAGTTCAGCTTGTTAAACTTCATAAGCTTGAGTAAGATTACAGTCATCGAAACCCTATGGATATCACTAATAGTTGGCCACAATATGAGAAGACGAAATATAGTCTTATCTTCATTACTATCGACAGATAAACTGTATCCCGATGAAGAGAAGAAAACAAGAAAGATAGAAGCAATGATGCTTCAAATAGGGGTGATTTTTACAGTTGCAAACCTTTGGGCAACCGCAATAGGAAATGGACCCAGGCATCAGCAGCTCCACTATGATGCAACTGGGAGATAAAAAGCTATAGTTCTGATGCTGCATCAACACAGTGAAGGTAAGGGGGTGAAAGCAACAAATAATGTACTCATGTGACGTTGAAGATGACTCCGATAAAAATCTTTCACTTCTATCCCAACACAGATGTGGGGTTTCCCACAGCAGGACGCATGCAGATTCCACAACTACACCGGAAGAAGGGCCCAAAAAAAAAAAAAAAAAAAAAACAAAAGAATAGAAAAGAAAAGAAAAGAAAAAAAGAGAGCCAAAGCAGGAAAAATAAAATTAAAACTTTTAAGTTCTAAAACACAGAAGCTCAAGAGATCATGCTTGCGCTGCAAAGCTCACATGTTTGTCATATCACTGCATTTTCATCTCATTTTCTATACATCCATCTCAAAGGGATGATCCAAGGCAGTGGATATCTGAAGCAAACGTGTATATCTCAAAATCCATCACTAGTTTCTTATATAATATCAAGTTCGTGTATTTCATTCCATCATCCAGACCTTAAAATCTCATTGCCTGAACCTGTCACATAGATGGTTTTTATCCATTCAATAACTTGCATAGTGTTCATCATAGTGAGTTACAGCATGTCTATGACGCTTCTTATCGCCTAATTCAAAATCTTTTTGCTCTACCGCTGCTTATTCTCCCAAAAAAAAAAAAAAAACCCACAGATCCACAGCATATAAACCATGATATGTCGGTATTTAGCCCATCCCGGGAATTTTCCTTCCACCCTCCATGCAGATAACAGATTCCGGGCAAAAAGAAAGAAAATCTCGAAGAAAATGACTAAACCACTAGTAGCATGTCAGTAGAGCAACAGGAAACTGAAGTGACTCATTTTGTGAAGAAGAATGCTAATGATAGCATGATAAAGACAGATACTGTTTTCAAGTGCAAAATGAGCATGGAACTTATTCTCATAATAGGAATCAAGCGAGAGTTATAGGCCAATCTGTAGGAACATTCCTCCGAATATAAACCAGAATTTCCCCTCAAGTAAGATAAGTGTCGGAAATTTTCCATCCTTAAATTTGTTATCTACAACACAAGGGTCAACAGGCACAGAGGCATAGTTCGAGAGAATCGAACTTGCTGGACACAAACTGTTGCAGATTCAAAAGCATATCATTCACTTGATCATGAAATTAGAAACCAATGATGCAGATAGCCTCAAAAAGAATAATCCTATTATCCGACATATTCTGTGCACGATGGAACTTCTCAAAATGACACTGATCAGCAGAAACTCCTCATACATTACCGAATAGGGTTATTCATCAAGAAGACTATCACAGGGTACCTCTCTGGAGACATTCTTCATCAAAGGGATTTCCCACTATGTAGAGGATAACTTGCTGTATACATCTACCAAGACGAGTTTTTAGCAGATTAAGACGCGGGTATGCTACAACAAGAAGAGCCCGTCATGCCTGAAGTCGGATGATCTCACTAACTGCATGACCTTAATTATCCCAAACGGGGATAAATTCCTCTAGTTGTTGATGCAATAAGCATGTTTCCATACCTAAAGTTACTTTTACTAATCCCTTAAAAATGTGAATCCATCAGCAAAGTCACGAGCAGTAATATTGCATTTCATTTTATCAGCAGGGTTCTAGATTGCCTTGATCTACCCTTTTACTCATTATGTCACTAACTTGAACTGTACTACTCTTTTCTCAACACCAATTCATGATCTCGTTAATGTTAAACCAGGAGATTCCAACCCTTCAATGGCAATACCTCAGATAAGCCCCTTACCAAATCACCGGGAAAATTCTACAGTAAACATGATTTACACACCGAATGTTACTTATGGCATAAATTACACAAGCATTTCCTCGCATTTCGGAATGCCCAGACATTCTAAACCCCCGTCTGTTTTACCCTCCTTCACTCTTTGTCGTCTATCGAAACTCTAATCTCTTATACACTAACACGACAAATACACACCAACTTGCATATCCCTTATCACCAACAACCTATTCTGTTCAGCATAATGGATCATTCTGTACACCCGAAAGACGACGCACCAAGACAGCCAATCCGCATTCATTCCCCGCATTCTCAACAATAACCAACCCCCGCACAAAGATAACTTACAAGATAGGAAAACAAAAATCAAAAGCATGAAACAACAAGTTTCACTTTCATCTCAGGGTCGGTCGGTCCGGTGAATAAGTGGTATAGCACAAACATTGTGGGAATCATATTATCCTCTTAAACTATTTCACATTTGTGGTGCTCATTTATGTGGACTGGATCAAATCATATATGTGGAGCTCATGTTAGGTTTAAAGTACAGTGACCTCTGGTGCTATTCAGAGTTCAGTGGGGGTGTTGAATGTTTCCTGCACTTTGTAGGGTCCTGTGAGTTCATGGGCTTGACTATTTCATGATCATGTTTCTATGGATCTCACATGCTAAAAGGAGAAAAAAAGGGTCAGCAGAAGTTGGATAAGATGCTGCTGGTCAACAGTTACTGCACTTCAATGCTCACTCAAAGCCCATTGCCCACTTTTTTCTTTGTCTCGACTTTGGATTATTTTCACCTCAGTTATTTAGTGGATTACCAACAAATGTCACATGTACGACTCTCTTCACCTACTATTAAGCTGTTAACCTGGGAAACAGTCTCTCTGCATTCTACAACAGGGGTAAGACTACATAGAATTATATCTCAGCATCCCCAGACCCCATTCTAATGGGAACACTTGATGGTCGTTGTTGTTCTGTTAACCCGTCAGATAAGGTCTTCAAGGAGTGCTGAAGGATGCCTAATAATTAAGGGGAGGTATCCTTCAAGTATAGTCGAGAAGATTCATTGAACATCTACCAGAGAACACGCCCCAGTAATATAATCCTTGAACAGATCATATCAGGATTTACACGACATCTTAAGGGAAGGTTAAGGTGAGGTCATTGAGATAAAAAAAAAAAAAAAAAAAAACCTATCAAATGTAGCTCGATAGAGAACACAGAATCAAAGGAGCTCTCAATCATGCCGTATGGAGTCATTCATTGGCTATAGTGTTGTTAAAAGTGCCTGAAACACACGCTTAAGCTTGACCGTGATGTGATGCAGTGCATGTGGTAGGTGCTTCGTTTTTTGCTAAAGAACAAATTTCTGAAGCACTCAATTAAGCACATGCAGCGCTTGTTTATGCTCTTATTAAGTTGGTAGAAGCTTTTGAATCTTTTAAGCCTACTGGCTATAACTCCGCAGTCACAAGTTACCAATGAAGGAAATTGTTGCACCTAGAACATCCTTGGAAGAGGTATATGCTTTTCATTAGAAGTAAAACGTGTAAACACTGTACGAATGTGTGGCATGCTATTCATTTTCACAGTATAACAATACAGGATAACACACTCAGGTACCTTAAACATGAACTACTGCTGTTCTGTGCTTCTCAGTTCTTGACCGAGGGAGAGCGAGAATGGATATAAGACCACTGGAAAAGGCAGCAACTGCTGCTACAGCCAAGGATGGTGAATTTCCTCCACCGAGCAATTGATCCCACGGTCCACTTCCCAACGACACCACCACCTGTGCAATAAAATCACAAAGAAATTCTTGAACTTATGTCTTTGATGCATTGAACTTGCGCTTGCGTACAAAGACCATGGGATTGAAATGAACAAAAATTACGAACTTCAAATAACCAGATCAAGAATGTAGGAACACGAACCAACAACTAAAGCAACTTCATAAAATGCATTACAACTACAGAAAATCTAGCACAAATGTATTTCACATGTACTAGTCCAATCACGCCGAAAGGGGCGCATGCGGAATACTTGAAAATTTCGGACGTGACCAATATTTCTACTTAGTCTAAGAGCGTCAATCAAGATACTCTTGTTTCATAATCCAACCAAAAGATCAAACTCATTCCTCATTTCTCCTATTACAATCAGAAAAAGAAGAATAAAGTGTCACGAGCTAAAAATCTAGCCTTTTTACTAGAATGTCCAATCGGATTATTGGTCCACCTATTTGATAAGAGATAGCACTTAACATACCCCTCAAAGTGAAAGGAGAATGAAATGATAAGGAGCAATAAACTTTGATGTGAACATTTGGGCCAGCCACCATTTTCCATGCATCGTACCGACAATGTGCATGAAACAAAGAGGAGAAAAAGGACCAAATACATTTGAAGCCAACGCTACGCTTGAAAATAGTAAATTATCAAGCAAGGAAGAACACACAAAATCTATAGCGACAGAAAATGAAATTATGTGGTATAAGAATCTTATAAATACGCCCACCCGCCTTCTTCTGCTCGGTCCCCTTGACCGGGTCTCCCCTAAATGACTATAATCTTTTCTTTTGTTTGGCAATGAAAAATCCTACCCCAATGCTCTGCTTTTAAGTACCATAGAGTAATTGCAAGAAGTTGACATATGCGAACACAAGCGGCGAAAGAAGAGGAGAATGCTACCGGATCTTGGACAGCAAGAAATTAGTCGGTGATCAAGTCACAACATGTCGAGGAAATGGATTCCACAGACACAGGGAAATCAAGAATCACCAGCTAGTATGCAGAAACATATAGTATCAAGAAACAACCAAGCATATTTGCATGAACACAAGTTCGATGTCAGCCGCAAATAGAAAGAGCTGGCTTGACATTCGATCGGTGGGATTTATGCCCACAAAATTACATAACATTTGTGGAACATTTTGTTACTTTCAGCATGTTTGCTCGACACTTGTTCGACAATAACCTTCTCTATTTCAGCGACCCTGATCTAGTTTGCACCATGAATTAGGTTGCAATCATGCATTCAGCTGAACCTATACCATCCATCACTACATATCCTCCACCTTGAAATTAACTTGGTATCTTGTAGGCATAGTTGTCATGGCGTAATCATAAGGTAAGTCGATACCAGAGAGATTTATAGACTAGTCAACAAGTCAATGGATTAGTCGTGACAGGTCGATAATATATATGATTTAATTAAAATAAATATTAAGGACAAATACATGAAATATATAATAAGAACATAGGAATATTATCCATTACATCTAAAAAAACATAATAATGTTAAAACCGAAGTTCAATAAAAATGGATTAAAACATAAGTAAATAGGAGGTAGAGAAGGACAGACAAGGCAACTGAAGGTTGATTGTACGTTTACATTTTGTTTAAGCTTTTTCATCCGTGATACTTTGATCAAAGTCATCGATGAAAGATGGATTTGCTTGAGGAGGTGATGATACGATATCTCTTTGTCTCCGACCAAAATCATCATCCATATCTTCATCCTCTGTGATATTCTTTTCTTCTTCTGTATCATTATCTGACTCTACCTTCAAAGATTTAATTGATAATCTTTTTTTTTTCTCTTGAATCTTTTTTTTCTCTTTTGAATTCTTTGCAAAAAATTATTTATGATTGTAAATTTGACTAAACAAGAAAAAAATTATAAAAGTTATCCAAAAAAATTTTAAAAATAATTAAAATAAAGCATTAGTATTAGCCCAAATTGTTAAGTCGTTTGACAAGACGAGATTAGTCGTCGACATGACGGACAAGACGAAAGATTTTCTATGGTTCAATCAGCCGACGTCAAAACTAATCGTTCATTTAGAAACTTATCGACAAGTCGTAAACTAATCGTGATTTGTCGTACGCCATGACAACTATGCTTTTAAGTTATAAGAATCCTCGACCTTCATTTGCTTTTCAGGAGAATCACTCTTATTCAGATGAGACCAAATGAGTACAGATAACTAAAATCATCAAGAGAATACTCCCTATCTGTCCATGAAGATCGTAACCTAGATTTCTGTACCTCACATATTGCCGTTTGTTTTCGTGTTCCAGAAACTTGGACAGTCAATTTTCCGTTTGCCATCGATTTTCTGAAAGAGGTGTAATCCTTTTCTTACCCCAGGGTTCAGTGCCCAATGCGTATCAACTTTAACAGACTAATCCATAGTGACTGATGAGGTATGGAAGACATAAACTCGAATTTCGATACCCTTTGATATAGTAATCCTTATTCCAATGGGTGTTGATTTAAGCTGACATAAAATTTTCGGTTTCTAAAGAATGGATGGGTCATATAAGGGTACTTCGTCATCAGTATAAGTTCAAAAGCAGTTGCAGTGCCCTTGGATAGTCTTTCCCATAGTAGCCGCGTGATTCCATCATGGCTACTATTGACATCTCTT
The DNA here is from genome assembly GCA_035668315.1 of Drosera spatulata. NCBI lineage: Eukaryota > Viridiplantae > Streptophyta > Magnoliopsida > Caryophyllales > Droseraceae > Drosera > Drosera spatulata. Next base: position 43,199 of record JAOVYX010006203.1, on the reverse strand, counting down.
ACACCTAAGAACACTAGAGATTTACAGAATCCAGTAAAAATAATCTATGGTCAATCCACTTCTGCGATATGCAATGTCTGAGAAAACAACTGTGCAGAAGATGAAACTCGTGAATGCAGATAATTTTTTGGAGCCATACCTGTGGGATAACAATTGCCAGATTCAGCACACCCATGGATAGGCCTGCATAGTTGACAGGAAAACTGCTGAGGCTCCCTCACCCAAATCATATGTAGATCAATCAACCAAGAAAAATCTACCTTGACCAAGCCCCAGCGCTTCGATTCTTGCAGAAACCATGGCATATGGGATACTATAAGTGATCTGGAACATATGAAAAGCACTAATAATTTAGTAAGATTACATCAAAACAGATCCAGCTAGAAAAAATGAATATTTAAGGTAGTTAACAGCATCCTGTGAGTTCCACGTGGAATAACTAAGCAAAATAAAACTTGGTTCGAATCTGGATATAATATACAACCTCATAGGCCAGCTCACAATCACAAACACAAGTACACAACCAATGATCCACTATGAAAATTTGATATCACACAGCTCAACTTGGAATATGGATACAGAGTTCAAGTCCACAGACAAAACACATTATGATCGTCTATGTTGCACCTATAGTACCTAATAGGTGTCTCCTCATTATCACTAACGAGAAAAAGTCCATCACAGCATTCCATTGGCCTATTCACTTAGTTCAGGAATATCCAAAACAAGTTTGATACCGACCAAGCCATGGACTAGATTCACATATTAAGAACTGGTTTTCTGAATCAATTAGTTCATTGACCTACAGTTACAGGAAATTTGTTGCATGTTTAAGCCACATCTCAATGGCTAGATGGAGACTAATTGCTATTAGATCATCAAAACTAATGCAAAAGGAGGAAAACTTGTAAGTGCTGGAAATGTATAAGGTTCAGGCATTAGCCAGAAAATGGGCTGAACAATGGGAAGCAACTTACAGCAAGTGGAATGCCGAGAACTGTAAAAACCACCAATGCCGCAATTACAGCATCATTTGGAGGCAAATCATGGCCAACTGAATCTATTCTGCTGACAACAAAGGTTATTATCAGCATTGCAATGAAGCAAAGAGACATGAGGATATTGGAGATTCCCCAAACCAATCCAGCCCCTAGCTTCCTACAAAGTGTCTCCATTGAAATTGAAGTAAGACCAAGAACTATGGAATTCAACATGAGGCCAAGTGCCCCCATTCTAACTCCTTCATTGTATTTCTCCCCTTCATTGGGCTTGCCTCCATAAATCTCTCGGCCCATCCAGTCGGTATCAAACAGAAGAAATGGGAACCATCCAACCCACGTAAGGCCAGTAATGAACAGAACTATCCAAACAGATCTAGGAAGATAACTGAAAGTGCCGAACAACTCCCACAAGAAAGCCTCATGAGCAACACCTAACTCATCTGATCCGTCTGCAATGGCTCTGGATCTGTTGCTAGAGCTCAATGGCAATTCCTGTGATGCGGAGATGCTCAAATATGTTGTTATAGCAATACATAGAATGTCGATGAAGAAAGCAGACTTGAGATTGGCACAATCGGCAGAACAAGCAGAAGTTACAGTGAACGGCAGAAGCTTGTACCATCTACTGTATGATCCAGTGGCAAAGCCAAGGACATTGCCAATGGCCATGAATAAAGAGAAGTATGCATTTGCGACTCTGTTCCTTCTGTGATCCTTCCCTAACAAGATAAAAAGTTGAAAAGGAGACTAGTGATTATTTTCTTGACCAGTCGATGCATCTCAGGTGATCAAAAAAGTCATAGATTCACTACAAAGTTCAATCCAGTTATTTTTCCTGTTCCTTCCAGATTCTTTCAGACTATACGCTTCTCCTCCTTTTGTTGTCTCTGTTTACTGATTAGCATAGAGTAGAGACTCGGCAATCAACATCGAATAGGTCTGATTATTCATTACAGTTCAACTGAATTGGCTCCATTATAATATGCTTGTACATATGAGACCAAAAAGTAGATGATCGCATAGCCAAAACAAAATGATTAATGAATCATGCTAAGAAAAACTCTCATTTTTTGCAAGTTGCAAATGACAGAAAAGAGTATGCAACCAAGAATAACAGTTTCATTCGAAATAGAATAGAATACAACAACAACAAAAAAAGAAGGAATTCGTACATGAAAGGCTGAAAGCAATGAATAGCCATCTTGGACGAAGGGAACAGTAGGGATTCTGCAAGTTTAGGCAGATTTTGATTGGAAAAAAAAAAAAAAAAAAAGATCATCTAACTTGATTTTAGCCATGAAATGGTTCAGTGAAACAATTCCATATTGTCCTCACACAGAAGTAAAGTTTGCCACAATTTCAGCACAATATTCTCCATGAACTGTCCAAACACTCCATAAAACTTACGACTATTCTATTTCTTTGGTATAGTTCTAATGAATGTAGAGAGCTAGAGGGTTACTGAAGTTTGATCAAGTCTGTAAGAAAATATCATAGTGTAGGCTAGAAAGGAAATGGCTCTCGCCACAGGGAAAGAGGTAAATGAGGCAGCAAAAAAGACCAAAAATAAAAAAATAGCAACACGATCACCATCAGACCAATCTACTCAATTGTATCTCATAATCAGATAACACTTCTGATGGATGAAATCAACTATGGGAAAGTTGCTACAGGCGTAAGAGTGAGGCGGTTGTCAGACAAGCAAATAAGAGTGCAAGGAGTTGAGTTTGTAAGGAAAGCACGAGAATAGCTTAACTTAACAGGAGCAAGAAAATGAGAAGCTAGGATGATAAGGATGGGATTGTGATGCTGGACATTGCTCCTCGAAGAGTATTGCCCCCTCCCCTGAAGCAAAACCAAGGGATTTCTGTCCAAGGCAGAACAAAGAGAAGTACGAAGGCAGGACATGACATGATGTGCTAATGCTGGAGGCTATTACAAAGACCGAACAGAATTTGAAATAAGTGTCCCTAGAGCTCACAGAACCTACAGCCAGTAGACCATGAACGTAGAGGGGGAAATCTCAACAGAGGTAAAGGATACCCAAAATGCGTAAGAAAGAAAGTAGGGAACTGTTCTAATATGATCGCATTGCAGAATTAATTCTCAAAACTAAAATCCTCGGAAAGCTAGTTGTGTATGAGTGAGAGCTCGAAGTATAATATATAAGGCTACAGTGAGGGTAAGTTTGGAGATGAACTGAGAGCTAGGGACATCAGGCAACGCACAAGAAAAAGCTGAAGAACAGCAACAAATGGTCCAGAAATGGAAGCCAGCTAAGAGTGTGTTGAATCCACCTTGAACTCAAGGATCAGTGAAGAGTTAAAAACCTCCAGACTTGAGAGTTATGGAAGAAGCATGTAACATACTGGCCCAAGAAGCTTCCTTTACACGCAAGACACCATTTTTCAGGGATTTCTTTGAGAAACTGATGAGTTCGTTGAGGTTCCCTCCCATATTACTATGAGTTCTCACGCCAAACGTGAGGTTGCCAATCTACTATATTATTGATTGAAGGAAAGCTGGATTTCTTCCTGGGTAGTCAAGAGTCTAAACCAAGCCGTCTCACTCCATATCTGTCTGTTCTACCATTGGAATACGTAAAGGAAATCGATTTTGGTTTCCATCCAAAAATGTTGTAAGGATGCACGGAATCCTCCATGGGAACCCTAACCTAGTCATCGAATCTATCGAACCATAACAAAGAAAAAAACACAAGCATCGATACACATAACCAAACCCTAAAATTCCAGAAACACATTCACAATCATACCAGTAAGATCCGCAAGGAGAGCCCTACAAGGCCCCTGAGTCATATTATTAGCAACATCAAGCAACCAAAATCCAACCACAAACGCCGCCACCGCCCTCGGCCGTTTCCCTTCTCGATCCCCACACCACCACCCGATATCCGCCGAGTGCCCAACAACCAAAACCGCCACCACAATCATCGCCACACCGGCGACAATAAACGGGCGTCTTCTCCCAAACCTGCTCTCACACCGATCACTCATCAACCCCACCAGCGGCTGCACCACGAACCCCGAAAGCGGCCCGCAAAGCCACACCACGCTCGCCCACGCGTGCGGGATCCCCAATTCCTGCACGTATGGTGTTAACAACGATAACTGAAGCGCCCACCCGAATTGTATCCCGCAAGCGATCGAGGTTACCCTTAACAGCTTCTTCAACGAAACCCTAGAACTCGGCAACGGGGGTTTGGGATTAGGGCATGATCTGGGGCGAGAATGGGAGATGGGTTCTGCGATTCGCAATAATGGGTCGTCGATTTTGGGGTCGGGGATCGTCATTGAGGTGGAATTGGGGTGAATTTAGGGTTTGTGGTGGGTGATTTGATGTGGGGAAATGGAGGGAAATTTGGGGGAATATGGGGATTTGGGAATTTTGATTCGATTCAGGGAAATGGGATTATTGGGTAGCAATCAAAATTGGGAATTTTGGGTTGATGATTGATGATTGATGAAGGTGATGATGGATGAGCGTGAGAAGAAAATGGAGGCGAAGCAAAGGGGAGAGGCCAAGTGTTTGGGTTTGGGTGATTTCATAACGGTCAGTCAACTAATTATAGATTTGATTTAACTTCAACAGTATTAGGAATGAGAGATGGTCATCGGTTTTAATAAGGAATGATGATCTTCAAAATCAAGCATTCAAGAATAAATTTTGAGGAATTAAATCGTGATAGTGATTATGCATATAAACTTTGGAGACAAATGTTATATCACGTATTTATAATCGCTAGGAATTGTGTTTTAATTTTTTTTAATCATTGATATTATAACTTATTGATTACATATTAAATCATAATAAAATCTTTCAAAATTTCATATCTATCATCTTAAAAAATCATAACCAATCTTTTAAATTTTAAATTCATAAAATTTTTATTTTTTATTTTATCTTTTTGAAAAAAAAAATGAGATGATGGAAATGATGGTTGGTGTTTTTATATTTTTCTTTAATTTTAAACATTTGATTTTTTTGACATGCATGTGTGTTCTCTAATCATGGATAGACATGACGATGAGTACATCTAAAGCGGGGTTACATGTTTTCCAAGCATGATTGAGGAGAAGTGAGATATACTATGTCACTGTCTCGTGGTGGTTGATGTTCGCTTCCATGCCATGAGAAAACATTGAACTTCTTGTGATTGAAAACTATTAATCATCTTGTACTCCTCTCCAGTATGAAGCCAAACCAATGTATGCTTGGTGGTGGATGTCTCTTCACATCATTGGTTCATAATTAAAATAAGTTGTCTTTAATTTTGATCTTGGTGTTATGTATGAAACGATATAACTGACCAATCAAACACTGATTTCATATGGTAGAGAGAGTCTCGTGAAATAATTGCATGATTTGCAATTTGTATAATGTGCATAGGTTCTATTCCGTATAAAAGGGGACATTTTCCTCAACATATATGCACGACAAATTAAGAAAGGGATCCGATACTTCTCGAAACATTGTTCTTGATTTTTATATGCTACCATTCTTCCTGTACGAGTTTGATTTTGTTTTATTACAACACTAAAATCAAGTGCCAAAGACAATAGTACAAAGACTATTATAATGTAATATAATATGTGTATATAAACATTAGTAATGAAATAAGCAGTAATAATGTTGCGCATATATAACGTCAATAATTACGCAAGTTTTTATTTTGTCGTAAAGTATTCGTTGCATCGCAACATTCTTCATTATGTAATAATCTTCTGAAACCCTCTATAAATAAGGCTATAGTCGATATATTTCAAATAATTTTTAAATAGAAAAACAACACTCCTCCTAATTTTCTCTTATCTCAAATCACATCTTTTGTAACAGGTTAACAGCACGAGTGCTCTGATTCATTCCAATCGAATCAAGATGAATAAAAAAAATGTTTGCATAGTGAATAGTGCGATAACGCGCAGTATCTTCAAGCAACCTAACTTCTTCTCGTCTTTAACTCGTGTAAAGTCGAGTGTTGGTAGTATATCGAAAGTGTTGATATTATTAAAGGGTTTGGTGCAACAACTATTGCTTTACAAAATGGCACCATGCTAGCGCTCGAAGTGGTTCTATATTGTCCCAAATCCAAAGGGATTTGTTGAGGTTTAAAAATATAAGGTAGAATGGTTTTCATTTGGAAACCGTTAATGAGAATGATAAACAATATCTTCTCATTACATCAAGTAATTCATCTAAAAATAACGTAATTGAAAACCTTTCTGTCTCCCCTCTGCGTTATACTTCACAGCAATTAAACCTGTTGAAACTCATATCATCATGGACCAAAAACCGTTCACTGATGAAAATAAATTATGCCATGAAAGATTACGTCACCAAAAAGTAAACATGATGCGTTGAATAATATCAACATCTCGTGGTCATCCATTGAATGACCAAAAGCTCCATATCAATCATGAATTATCATGTACCGTTTGCTCGCTGGGGAAAATGATCACAATGTTGTATAGCACAAAGATTGGTGTAGAAAGCCCTTTATTTTTAGAATGGATTTAAGGCGACATATGTGGGCAAATTCACCCATCATGTGGACCACTTAGGTATTTCATGATGAAACTAGATGCATAAACTAAATGGTCTCACGTCTGCCTTCTTTCCGTAAGGAATATGGCCTTCGCATAACTATTTTCTCAAATCATAAAGTTACGAGCATAGTTTTCAGATCACCCAATTAAAACAATTCGGCTTGATAATGCATCCGGGTTTACTTCACGAGCATTCAATGAGTATTACGTTGTAATAGGGATTAATGTTGAACACCATTTGCCTCATCTACATGCACAAAATGGATTGGCCGAGTTTTTTATTAAAAGACTCAAATAGATAGCAAGGTCTATACCGTTTGAAACAAAACTGCCAATGAGCACTTAGGGACATGCTATATTGCATGCAGCGTCACTGATCAAACTATGACATTCTGCACAACGTCAATATTCTCCACATTTGTAATGTCCCGGCCAAATCTTTGCAACCAGGTCGTCACCAAGAATTGCTCGTCAGGCTGAAAACTGGCCCCACAGACAAACACTTATCCTTTTAGTACGTTTTGGCCTCACTCGTGCACACCCTGAGAAACTTCCCAGGAGGTCACCCATCCCAGCATTACTCCACGTTAAGCATGCTTAACTGCAGAGTTCTAAAGTGATGAGCTACCGAAAAGGAAGGTACACCTTATTAGTATAGATAGTACTATCAAACCATTTAAACATTTCTTTAGGATATTACATACACCCCCACTTAAAGAACGCAACGTCCTCGTTGCGACTTCAAGCACGACACACAATCCCAGAACCTTCCCCCGCTAGGCGACTGACCTGAACCTCTTGTCCACAAGTCCAACACGCGATCGTAGGATTGCTCTGATACCATACTGTAATGCCTCGGTCAAGTCTTTGCTACCGGATCGTCACCAAGAACTGCTCGTCAGACTGACAACTGGCCTCATAGACCAACACTAGTCCTTTTAGTGCGTTTTGGCCTTACTCGCGCACGCCCTGAGAAACTTTCCAGGAGGTCACCTATCCCATCATTACTCCACGTTAAACACACTTAACTGCGGAGTTCTAAAGTGATGGGCTATCGAAAATAAATGTGCATCTTGTTAGTATAGGTAGTACTATCAAAGTATTTAAACATTTTTTTGGGGCATTACGACATCTATTGGTATGGTAATGAACCTGATATTTCTCATCTAAGGATTTTTTATTGTGCAATTTATGTTCTAATTGCACCCCCACAAATGACCAAAATGAATCCACAACGAAGGCTTGGAATATAAGTGGGATATGACTCTCCATCTATTGTCACGTATCTCGAACCCCTAACGAGAGACTTATTCACGATGAGATTTTATGATTTTCGCTTTAATGAAACAGTCTTCCCGATATTAAGGGGAGAGAATAAAGACAAAACAAAGACTTTGTCCAAGAATCAAGAGGATTTCACTTGAAAAATTTCAATATTGTTGTACCTCGATTCTCGCATAAGTAAAATTGAACTTGAAGTTAAGAAGATCCTTCATATGCAAAGAATTGCGAATCAAGTGCCTGATGTCTTTGTTGATGCAAAGAAGGTAACAAAGTCTTATATACCTGCTGTGAACGTCCCAACAAGGATTGAGATTTTAAAAGATGGATTTGTAGTTAAAGCTATAGAAAAGTCCTAAGTACGCTAAAAGCGCAAAAGATCTGTTGGTACAAAGGATACAGTCCCTAGGAAAAGAAGGAAAAAATTATACGATACTTCAAAGGAGATTATCCAACCTGTAACTGAAGTTAATGAGTCCCCTAATGTGGTAATCGACACGATGTATCACTTCAGGAAAATCCCTTGAGAATAAAGAAATTTCGATATATTACGCTTCTAAAGATGAAGTTTGTTATCGAGATCAAATCGAAAGTACTTATGTATGCATTTATCTACCATGTGGCTCATGATGTTGAGCTTAGTTCCAATAAGAATTTTGAGCCTCGAAGTATGGATGAGTGTAGATAGAAATAATTGGCCAAAATGGAAAGAACCGATCCAGGCCGAACTGCAATCGCTCAAAAAGTGCAATATGTTTGGGCCTATAGTCCGATCTCCGGAACACATTAAACCCGGAAGTTATAAATGGATGTTCGTGTACAAACGCAATGAGAAAAATGAAATTGTGAGGTATAAGGCACGACTCGTTGTCTAAGGGTTCTTATAAATACCTGGAGTCGATTATGAACCAACGTATTCTCGTATAATTGATGGGATTACATTTCGATTCTTAATTAGTATGACAACCAAAAAAGACTTGGATATGTATCTCATTGACGTTGTTACGGCATACCTTTATGGCTCATTAGATGCCGATATTCACATGAAATTCTCCGAAGGGTATAAATTGTCGAGCTCTTTGATCGCACAAAGTCTATATTAGATTAAACTACAACACTCTTTATACGAATTGAAACAATTTGACCTAATGTGGTATAATCAGCTTAGTGAATATCCATTTTGAGAAGGGTATGTAAACGATAAAGTTTGTCCATGTGTATTCATCAATATCAAATAATGGTTTTGCCACAGTCGCCGTATATGTTGACGATTTGAATAAAATCGATACCACCAATGAAATCACGGAAGCCCGTGATTACTTAGAAAAAGAGTGCGAGTTAAAAGATCTCGACAAAACAAAGTTTTGCATTGGTATACAGATAGAGTACCTATGCACAGGGATCCTTATCCACCAATCGACATATACGGAGAAAGTTTTTGTTCGATTCAGGATGGACAAAGCCCATCCATTAAGCACACCCATGGTAGTCTGTTTTCTTGATGTTAAGAAAGATCTATTTCGGCCTAGAGGAAGACGATGAAGATCTTCTTTGTTCTGAAATATCATATCTTAGTATTATTGATGCATTGATGTACCTAACCAATTATATAAGACCGGACATTGCTTTCTCGGTCAACTTGTTGGCAAGGTTTAGCTACGCCTACTCGTAAGCATTGGAATGGAATCAAACACATTATGTGCTATTTACGCGAAACGATAAACATGGGATTATTATATTCTCCAGAGTTTAAATCCGATCTCGTCGGGTACGTCGATGTTGGATACTTATCAGATCCACACAAGCTCCGATCTCAAACGAGATATGTGTTCACATACAATGATGCAACTATATCCTGAAAATCCATAAAGTAAGACCTCATGGCCATTTCTTCAAATCACTCAGAAATCACTCCCATACACAAGACCAGCAGAGAATCTGTATGGCTCAAATCGGTGATCCAGCATTGTATAGAATCTCTGACATAGAAACATTGACCGTGATTCATGAAGATAATGCCGCTTGTGTTGCACAGTTCAAAAAAGACTTTATAAAGGGTGATAGAACGAAGCACATCAATCCAAAGTACTTCTATATTCAAGTCCTTCAAGACGAAGGAGTCATCCCCATTCAACAAAACCAATCGTGCAACAACTTAACTGATGTATTTATCAAGACGCTTCCCAAATCATCTTTTGAGCAGGTAAGGTATAAGATCAGTTTGCGGCGTCTCAATGAACTTTCGAGATGAGGTGATACGTACTTTAGGGGGAGACTGTACCCATTTTTCTTCGATCAGGATTTTATCCTATTGGATTTTTCCTGATAAGATTTTAACGAGGCATTCGTTAGCACCCAACCATTACTCATATTATCCAAAGAGGAGTTTTATAATATAATATAATATAATATAATATATGTGGATAAACATGAGCAATTGGATAAGTAGGAATAATGTTGCTCATATATAACGTCGAGGAAATAAAGATGAAATCGATGACGTCAATAGTTACGCTAGTTCTTATTTCGTTGTGAAATGTTCGTTGTAACGGAAAGTTCTTTATTATGAAGTAACCTCTTGAAATCTTTATAAATAGGCTTATAGTCGCAACACTCTTTCTCATTTTCTATCGTTTCAAATCATATCTTTCATAACAGAGAGATTTTTCTTCATTTTTTTCAGAAAGTGACAAACGCTAATCGCATGAATGGAAAAAAACCTTATTATCACCACAAACGTTTGAAATCACTTTCTTTCAATTCCACAAGACATCCTTGTTGTGATTATATGCTGGATATGCAATTTGGGCTATGTGGCCCAAAAAATTGGCTAGCCCAACCCAACTTGGAGTGCACTTGGATGACCCAATACAACACGGCCCACCATGTCACTACCACAAATTTTCGTTCGTTTTCCCTCCTCCCAAGATAATGTGCCGATTTCCATGATGTTAAGCCATACCCGAAGGTTTGATCGGTATCCCACAAGACGTATGTCATCCACGAATTTCGAACTGAAGGCCTCATCTCTCCGTGGACGCTTTTTGGTCATCTGGGCTGCGCCAATGGGGTCCCAAGACAATGTTATTGTCCACAGTCCATACATATTTCATCTTCAAGCATAACTTTCAAACAGAATCAATACAATTCCAACTCGAAAATGTCGATGAAGAGACGAATTCGCCGAGTTACCATCAAACATATACCAGACTCCATCATGGACTAGTAATCAGACAATTCTCACCAAAAAATGAACATAATTCACAATAATCAGAATTAGTATAATGATCGGAATTAGTAAAGCGATAATCAGAATTAATAAAGAAAACGACACTGAAGGTTGTAATCTAACCAAAGAGAGACCAATGAAATTAGATACCAAAACAATGACCATTATATGCTTCCTGCACTCGGCTGCACCTAACCGAGTTGCATGTTTTATGGTCATGCAACTCGTCAGGTGTCGTATTCATCTTATTCCATGGTTAAACTGGTGTTAGTGGGAATAGCATAAAGCGGCATGGAACCTTCAGGACGAGATATGCACAGATCCTTGCTCGATCACTTCCATTTTTCGATACTTCAAGAGGTAAGAGAACCTAGCTTTTCCTCCAATGCGGTATACCGCTTCTCATCCGTCATCTTCCACAATCGTCGTGCCCATTTATAAGCTTCCTCGGCGCTGCAAGCATATCAGCTCTCAAATACTATTTCTAATGGCAAACCAGATACTCATCTGCTTCTTCAGTGTCCTAGTATTACTACTGTTCACTGGACCTTCATGTGGCAGCAGTGTAAACCAGTCACAGTACTTCAGTCTCATGAAGAAGTCACTCACAGGTATCGCCGTCAACTGGACTGCGACAGGAGATGATTCTTCATACTGCAGTTACTCTGGCATCAGCTGCGACGAGACTGGCTATGTCACGGAGATGAATATATCATGTTGGTCCCTATCAGGATATTTCCCACCCCCTGTATGCTCTTACCTTCCAAAGCTGAGGGTGTTGGATATCGGTGGAAACAAGATCTTCGGCAGCTTCCCTGATGGAATCACGAATTGCTCTCTACTGGAGGAGCTCGGCATGAGCTCTTTGTATCTAGGCGGTCAGCTGCCTGATCTGTCGGGCATGAGGTCTCTTAGGGTGCTCGACTTGTCCTACAATCTCTTCACTGGAGACTTCCCCATCAACGCAATCACCAACCTCACGAATCTCGAGTCAGTGAACTTCAACGAGAACGACAACTTCAATCTCTGGCAGCTTCCACAGAGTATTACCAGGTTGGCGAAGCTGAAGACAATGATACTAACGACGTGCATGATTCAAGGTCAAATCCCACCATGGATCGGCAACATGACATCCCTTACTGACCTTGAGCTCAGTGGGAACAACCTGGAAGGTGCAATCCCACCAGAGCTCGGAAGGCTGAAGAACCTGCGTTTGCTTGAGCTTTACTACAATGGGCTCAGCGGCGTGCTCCCTGAAGAGCTGGGGAATCTGACAGAGCTCGCTGATGTGGACATGTCGATCAACAAAATATCCGCAAGCATTCCTGAATCACTGTGTCGTTTGCCGAAGCTACAGGCCCTGCAAATGCACAACAATAGCCTTACAGGAGAGATTCCTCCTGCTCTTGGGGACTCCACGGCGTTGGCCTTGTTGTCACTCTATGACAACTTTTTGACAGGCGAGATACCGGTGAATCTGGGGAAGTACTCAGAGTTGATCCTGGTCGACTTGTCGGAGAATAACTTGACGGGGAAGCTTCCAAAGAACATGTGTAGCAAAGGCCGGCTGAGGTATCTTCTTGTCCTTCAAAACATGCTCACAGGCAAATTGCCCGCAAGCTATGCGAACTGCAGGTCCATCCTACTGTTCCGTGTCAGCTATTATCTCTTGGAGGGCATCGTACCAGAGGGAATTTTCCGACTCCCCCGTGTCTCGATCATCGACTTGCCGTTTAATCAACTGACTGGAACCATATCGAAGGCAATTACAACAGCAAGTAATCTGTCAGAATGTCAGGCATCATACCTCCAGAGATTTCGAGAGCAGTCAACTTGGTAAAGATTGATCTCAGTAACAACCTTCTAGGCGGTCCGATACCTAGTGAAGTTGGCCAGCTAAAGAAGCTGAATCTGCTGGTGTTGCAAGGCAATAAGTTCAATTCATCTATTCCACAGTCACTTTCTTCATTGAAGTTGCTCAACGCCCTGGACCTATCAAGAAATCAGCTGACGGGCGATATCCCTGTAGCTCTATCGGCATTGCTTCCTATCTCCATAAACTTCTCAAGTAATCTTCTTTCCGACCCTATTCCACTTCCATTCATTCAAGGAGGCCAGGAAGACAGCTTCTTGGGCAACCCAGGTCTATGCGTAACCAGTTATCTAAACCCATCAGATATCCGTTTTCCTTTGTGTCCAAAACCTCGCGATCGTGAGAGATTAAACCGTATCTGGGTCATAGTGGCCTCGGTTGTCATCGTAGTAGTCGGAATCATTCTATACCTGAAACAATGGCTGATGAGAGAAAAGAAAATGATAACCCAAGACGAGACAATGTGTTCCTCTTCATTCTTCTCGTATGATGTGAAGAGCTTTCACAAGATCAGCTTCGATCAGAGGGAGATAATTGAATCCATGGTCGAGAAGAACATACTAGGGCATGGCGGATCAGGGACAGTGTACAGGATTCAGCTGAGCAACGGTGAAGTCGTAGCTGTCAAGAAGCTGTGGAGTCGCTCGCCAAAAGACCCTGCATCAGAGAACCAAACGTTAGACAAGGAGTTACAAACGGAGGTTGAGACTCTGGGAAGCATAAGGCACAAGAACATAGTGAAGCTGTACAGTTACTTCTCAAGTTTGGATTACAGCTTGCTGGTATATGAATACTTGAAGACTCTGGGACGCCCTTCACAAAGGGAAGATGATATTGGATTGGCCGACTCGTTATCAGATAGCCTTAGGAGTAGCACAGGGATTAGCCTACCTGCATCATGATCTATTGACACCAATTGTTCACAGAGAAATCAAGTCGTCTAACATCCTGCTTGACATCGATTACCAGGCCAAGGTCGCGGATTTTGGTGTTGCCAAGGTCCTGCAAGCAATGGGAGGGAAGGACTCGTCAAGTACTGTTATTGCTGGGACTTACGGATATTTAGACCCAGGGAAACTACTGAACTAAACAGTTCCCCTTTAAAACACAAATAATATCTCTAATCTCTCGAATTTAACTATACTAACTTCGTAAGTCATCTGATCACTTTGGCAGACTACGTAAATTCAACCAAGGCCTCGACAAAGTGTGACGTTTACAGCTTCGGGGTGGTACTAATGGAGCTAGTAACAGCAAAGAAGTCGGTGGAGGCCGAGTTTGGAGAGAACAAGAACATCATAAACTGGGTATCGGCCAAGATGAAGACCAAGGAGGGAGCACAAGAAATCCTAGACAACCGCCTATCGCGTACATTCAAGGGAGACATGATTCAGGTCCTCAGAATAGCCATTCGCTGCACAGCGAGGGCACCAGCACCACCCCTAACAATGAACGAGGTGGTTCAGTTGCTAGTCGAGGTGGACCCACACAGGTTCGATTCTTTCAGGTTGGCAAACAAGAATAAGGATGCTTCAGATGCGAATAAGATAGATAATAGTTTCGAACCATAGTGAGAGAAACATATGGCAAAGTTTAAAGCAAAGAATCATAGAATCGTTCTCTTTATGTAATGAAAAGCACCAATAGATAGAATCCAACCTTCTACGCCTTTTCCTTGCATTATCTAGACCGACATGTAATCGATGATCTGGCTGTCTGTAAAGCAAGCATTTAGACGACGAGGCGAAAAGGGAAAGATTCTCCCGCTTTAATTATTCTGTCTTCTTCTCCTTCTATGTATATAACACCATTATCTTATAACAATCACTTGAGAAGAGAAAGCACATAAAGAGAGTGACTGGATTCCTGTGCTACTAAAACCAAAGTGGATTCTTATTCTAAGCTTTTCTGAATGCGGGTTTATTTTATTGGGGAGGATCTGGTTCGAGGTATGCCTGGAGCAAGAACTTAGGTGGGATTATTGATGGATACCAATCTCAAGTCTTCGTTCGCTCAAATGTGCCAGTGATCTCTAAAGGAGAAGTATGCTTGTCAAGCTATAACCCAATGTCTGTCTGCCTTAGAATGGTCCAGGCGAAGCCTCAGCCTTGATAGGAAAGTGTTTGCCATGGACGGTGAGGCACCACCTAGGCGATAGTCACCTTTCGAGCTAAAACCTTTCGTCTCCGTCTTAGTCAATTAAGCATTCTTCCTATACACTCTTATATGCTTTATATTTCAGACCTCGATGCATTCGACTTCTTAGTTTTAACACGCCTCTTTTACCGATCAATCTAACAGTAAAGTTCTTTCTTAGACGAACCCTAAGCTGGTCTTAGGCAGGCGCCTCGTCGCCTAGGCATCCAGCCTCACCCGTACCGCTAGCATCGCATTAGGGCCATGACTATCACGCACACTAATGTTACAACCACAATTCCAACGCATCAAAGACTAATCAAACAACATCAGTGCTGGGCAAGCATAGGTATCATCTGTGCCATTACTCAAAAATACACCATACTTGCATATAAGCACAAGGAAACACAGAAACGAATACCTACATTCAACAGATGACGAAATTTGAACAATTGCATAAAAAATGGGAACCCATTGGCGAAGAGTCATTGAGGCAATTCAACAAACACCTTGTGTGCAACATTGGTGAAAAAAAGAATGATGAGCGCAAAAGCATGGAATTGCATACCGAATACTGTTGCATTGCGACAATTGAAGATTTCGATTGCAATCTTCTCCTTGCACGTGCGATTTTCCCCGAGCTTGTGTTTGGGTTTGGCAAAAGAGGACTTGTCTAGATGGGAGAGTTCAGGGTAGAAGTGCAACTTCCATCAAATGTCGCAAAACAAGGGTTTTCTTGACCTTATAAATTGCCCAAGCTGATCAACACACTATGTTAGGATCGATTTATGTTGTGATGAAACTTGTAATGGATGACTATCTTCAGTTTTTGTGACTTATACAGTAATTTTATTTATTATGATGTTCTGATATCAAGTCATGGATAATATTATTTCTCAAATAGAGTTGATTATATAAGAAAATCATAAAACAATTTCTTTACCTCTATAATGATGTTTTAGGAGGATGTTGTCCTTACGTTTTATTCTTAATGAGATTATGAAGATAAGTTTTATTCATTTCCATTCTTCATATCAAATTAGAAAATTAACCCATCTAACATTCACTAACGACGAAAGACGCAAAATTATACTCCAAAACTATGAAAGTACCACTCGGCTTCTCTTTGACAAAGGATAGTAGACAATTAAACCAGGTGACCAACCAATATCACTCATCAAACCAAACAAAACCATTTTTCTTGTTTAATGCACTGATACTGTTTGATTAGTATGCGATCTTTGAGGTTTTCGAGAGATTAAAAGGTTGGACCTTTCTTACTTGAATCAGCTTAGGTCTTCGTATCATTGATTATGAGTGAGAATATCAGGATTATGAGCATTGCGTAGGGGGTTTTTGAATTGGAATTTGAGCTAGCTGTCAAACAAATAGAACCAGCCGCATCAGCTCTTATTTGTCCGGTGAAAATCAAGATCAGCAACTGCACCAGCTACTGCTTTTATACATTGAGCACTTTTAAGCTATTGTCTATGTCCCAATAAAAGTTGCAAATACTCAGTATTTTGTAACATTATAAACCAGTTAAGTTCTAATCCATGATCTTTTAGTGTTTTTCTATAAGTCATTTATTTTCTCCTAAAAAGTTAATTTTTTCTCTTTGTCAAACATCCATATTGCTTATTTTGAAATGAAAAACAATTTTTCACTTATTTTAAGGTTTGATAAACATGACCTTATTCATCTTCTAAATAATCGTTTGTTATCCATGATCTTAAGCTATTCTTGCTTATTTTGTTTTAATATCCATCGATCAAAGTTTACATGAGGAAAGATGGGGAAGATCTTGAGGTTACACTTTGTCCCAAAATTGCAGCAGCTTCTCCTCTCATGCAATTGTCATTTCAGAAAGCATGCTAAACCTGTAACAAAAACCAGGACCTAGTTAAATCCACAAGCTACTTAAAGTGTATTTACTGCTCTACTTGCGAGCCTTGTACCATGCAAACGTCATGTTGTCTAGGTGTAGGAATTTGGTTCGTACCCTTTAGAATTATTTGCAATTGGACACGATGTTTATGGATCTGATGCAATATGTAACTTTCTAAAGGAGTGGTATGACAGGAGTACTGCTTATCATGATAAATATGATGATTTGCTGTGAGCTTAAGTCGAGGAACCAAGTACACTATCGAAAATCCAAATTGAACCAAATTTATTCTGATATTTTGCTGAAGAACATGTTATACATAAGTCCAAATTGAGAATAGAAGGTTCATTATATATCATTATCGTATATTTCACATTGCGACAATAGAATACTGTCTATATGCGATGTATCCTACATCGAACTTTGCAGGTGACGAACTCCGCTAGTTGCCATTGATGGCTTAATGACGTTTGGTAACACAGTGGTAGTGGTAGATGATTAACATAACACACCCCTATCAAATATGTGGTCCAATCTTACATTGAATGGTAAATTGGGAGATTTGATGTGGTAAAACAATATTATGACAAGCAAGCCGCCCCAGTTTCAGAGGTTAATTATAATGTGTGGAGAGGCCTGCCTAGCTAGCTAGCTTAATTAACTAGCTCTTCTGTTGCTGTATTGCTCTGGTCATCACCATATATGCAAGGCTGATGGCACCACCAACAGCAACAGCAGCAGCAACTGTGAGGTAGCTACAGAGATTCAGAATTTCAGACAGAACAAAGATCAGATCCGATCTGATCATCCGACCAGTGCCTTAAATCAAACCTTTAATATGTTCACCTGCTTCCCCTTTTTCTCCTCAAAATATCCATCTTGTGATGTCCTCAAGTCTTTTTCGATGAACAAGTTCGAATCTTATGGAAAAAAATTCGTTCCTTAGTCGATAAAATTATGTAGTCGTCGTATTCATATAACCGACCTCACTTGATGGGATGAAGACTTGATTTGTTGTTATTGTTAGTCGATAAAATTGATCTTTATAAGTTCAATTATGTGATTCAAAAAAGATTATAATAAGGATCTGTTTATCAAATTTTAAAATGAGTGAAAAATTATTTTTCATTTCAAAATAAATGATATGAGTGTTTGACAAAGACAAAAAATAATTTTTTTAGGAGAAAATAAATGGCTTATACAAAAGCAACTTGGAGTTGCTTCTTCAAAAGCAACTTTTGTGACTTTTTTGTGGCATTCCAAACATGTCCTGAATCTTTTCTTGGTCCCTAACCATGTGATCGGGGACTCGCAACCCCTAATAATAGTTGAAACTATAACTCTGTTACAAGCATACAAAAATTTGGCCGATAGTAGTTACATAAAGGCACGATAAGGGAGCACCAAATCCAATCGCGCTCGATTAGAATGACACAGAATCAACATGTTAGATTCGTGACCAACACGTCCATAGGTAGCGACATGTATTGGAATGAGCGAAGATAACATTCTACAACTTTCGCGTTCAGTTTAAGCATAAACGAACAGAGACAGAATATAGCCCTAGTTGGAAATTTTTTGGTGAGAACTTATAGTGAAAGTGAAGTAGGATGGTAACCAAAATGGGAGTATAAATCCTTTTCAAAGAAATGATGAGTTGATGATGGAAAATAGGTAGGAAGCAAGCTGCAGCCATTGACACACTCTGTCAAACAAATTGACCCATCAAACAACTCCTTGCAATATCTGTCTCAACGGCTAGCATTTGATATCGTCAAACAAACCATGGTATAGATGCAGAGAGAGAGAGAGAGAGAGAGAGAGAGAGAGAGAGAGAGAGGGAGGTGTAGTTATAGTGATTCTAAAAAAAACGAGGCAGCAAGGAACCAGAAAATTGGCATATTTGCCCCTCTCTGCAATATGTCACTTTCCTGTATAATTTCATACTTTTTGTGTATTGTTGGGTATTTCATATTGATATCAGGATTTCATAAGCTCAAATGATGTAACGTATTCTTTCCGTCCCATATTAATCAAAATATTTTGATATGTTACGATAATTTATATATGTGTTGAATTTATATAAATTTTAATATAAAAATTTTTTTTTTTATGATGATGAAACTTACGATAACAATTCAGAGAAAAATCATTGAGTGTATTATAAAATATTACTCTCTATGTCCGAAATGAATGATAAAAAGTTGACTTGACACGATAAATTAGAAATGTGTTGATTTTGTAAATCTTTATCATTTTGTTCTTTGTGTGTATGAAGAAGAAAATGTAAATGGATGGAGAGAGAAAAGTTAATAATAAAGACGATGATGTGATATAAAATAAGGATATTTCGAATTTTTTAAGATTATTTTTTATTAAAACGTCGTAATTTATTTGGGACATCCGTTTTTAGTAATATGTCGTAATTCATTTGGACATAAGGAATATAAAAAAGGCTTTATTTATTTTATTACAATCCTTAAAAAGTTTCAATTAATATTAAACTTAGAAAATGTTTTAAAAGTTCAAAAAACAAAGTTTAATTACTATTAATACAAATAAATTAGACCTTTCCATTACATAAAAATAAAAATTCAAAATGTCATTACCAAGAGGATTGATTCCTCGAGATTCGAAAAATCACGAGTGTACGCGATGAGCGGTTAGGATCTTGACTCGTCAGCAAAATATCCGGTCCTCGACCCCACCCCGACCCATTTTGCCACTCCAAAAGTTGATAAATACAGTACAGGCCGGGAAAGATACACGAGAGTGTAGAAAGTAATGAGGGGAGTGCGGAAATCATATGAATTTCCGACCCACAACAAATCTTCAATCTTCAATGAAATTTGTCGGCAGTACAGCATGCACGGTACCGTGATCCGTGATACTACTACTACTGGTCTAGTGTTCGTTGGATCATACGAAAATCGCCACACACTGAGTCAATACAACTCATTAACCTCTAAACATGAGAAATTTGATTATTTCTTCTCGCTCACAATCGCTTCTGTTCCCACTCAATCGATGCTTCTCTCTCTAAGAGGGATCACCGAGTCAATGATGGAAATAGCAGCCAGCGATAAGACATGAGATAGACCTTAGGCGTTGGGGAAGGAGATTCTTTACTGGACTTGACCCCGGAAGCAATAAAAAGAGCTTTCTATCGTTCCGTTCGTTTGACGAAAAAACTTTATCCAAAAAAATGTTTTAGCAACAGATTAAAGTCATAAATTATCCTTGTTTTGTGATAAATTTGCACAAATTGGTATGAGATCATTCAAAATTTAGCTAGACTTTGAGACTTTAGCTCTTTTGTTGGATTTGAGTCCAAAGACATATCGCATAGACCTAATTCTCATATCTATTTGCATATCTTTTCCACATGAAAAACAGATCATCCATTTTAGAACAAAAATAAAATAAAAACACCAAATAAGAAAATGTCATCCATTGACATTTGACATTCCCTTGGTTGCACAATTAAATTGGGATTTAATAAGTGGGGGAGTTGTTTGTGGGGGCAACCCAAAAGCCAGCCTCTGATAAAGGAAGAAGAGCAGAGGCCTAACACACAGTCATTGCCACAGCCAAAACCAATCAAAAAAACCACAAACATTCAAACAAAAACATTGCAACCAAAACAAGAAACAAGAAGAACAGGGTGTGCGTATTGCTGCCCACTCCATTTTCACCATTGCCAAACAACCCCAAAACAAAACAAAGCAAATCAACGGACCCCTCCAAGAGATACCCACAAACAACCCCAAAAAAGCTAAAGGCAGCAAAAGCAAAATCTGAAAATGGCCTCTCATCATCACTTTCCACCTCCTCAAATGCCAAAAATCACACCTTTTTGAGTTCCCACCATACCAAGTGACCCAAAACTCAACACCCCTGATCACAATCTCGTTATCGTCCCATCAAAGTTCCCCCTTTTTTGCTCTTTTGGGGTTTTGGGTTTTGTGATGAAAGGAGAAAATGGGCAGTGTTGAATTCTGATGATGTGAAATGGGTTTGATCCGATTTGGTGTATAGATGGGGTTTTGGCTTCTGGGTTTTGGGGTTTGTGATGAAAGAAACAAGTGGGCTTGGAATCTGATGTTATGAAATGGGTCTGATCCAATTTGGTGTATAGACGGGTTTTTGGCTTCTGGGTTTTAGGGTTTGTGATGAAGAGAGCAAATGGGCAGTGGTGGAATCTGATGATATGAATTGATTTTTATCTGATTTGGTGTATTCATGGGGTTTGGTGGTTGCCCATCTCTTCATTTTGGGATTTGCCATCATGGGTTGTCGCCGCCGTGGATTCCGCCGCGGTTGCCGGCGATGGAGGAGGAGGAGGAGGTGGTGGGTGGGTGGTGTGGTGCGGTGCGGTGGGTGTATGTGTACTCATTTTGACCAAACCCTGATTTGCAAATCAAGGGTCGTTTTCTCTCATTCTCTGATTATTACAACAACGAGTACAACAACAACAATGTAGCCCCCCCTTTTCTTGCCCTTTTTTCTCTCTCTATAATCCCTCTATGTAAATCAACTTTTCTTTCTTTTTCTCTTTGTTGGTTTCTTTTTTTCTTCCATCTTCTTCTTCATTTGGGTTTGTTTGAAGGCAGACAGGATGAAGCCAGGCAATTTTTCTTTCCTTTTTCACAAAATGTTTTCTCTACTTTCCTTTTATTCCTTTTTCTCGAAAGGAAACGCATACTCCTGTATTTGTCGTCGTTGGTGGGATTTGCATTCTGAGATTTGCTAGATGAGCACCGGGGCGGGCGAAGAGGATCGATTCATCATCTACAATGTCAATGTTAGGAGATCTTGAAGAGTTATGGGTAATGGAGATTCATCTCTGTTGTATTGAGTTGATTTTGATGTGAAACTGATGATGATGTATGCTTTTCTGAATATTTAATGGGAATGAGTTGGAGAAAAAATTGGTTTTGCTCTTGCCTACCATTCTGCAACTTTTTTTGAGTTCTAGTGCTCTATGTTTGGATCTGCATTTATTTTGCTATGTGCTGTATCTGCTGTTCTTGCTTTGCTTTGTTCTGCGTTCTTGGAAATGTTTGAAAACTTCATTCTGCTTGAAATAGAAATCATGTCTTTGTTTACATGCTTTGTAAAGGCTCTCGCTTGGATTTGTATTGCTTTGATGCTTCAAAAGTTGCTTTCTTGTTATCTTTTCTTGCCTAACTAATTTGGCAACTTTTTGTCGTATGGTTTCTTTTAGCTTGAGTGTTGAAGATGCTCTCATCCCATTTTTCGGATGCATCTTTCTTGTATCAAGATCATCATATAACTGGCTTGTCTCTCTGTGATTAGGCCGTGCTGAAATTCTTTGGAAAAAAATGAATGCCTGTATATGTTTACGGGGCATATGTTTAGATAGTGATAGAGGTAGGTCCTGATGCGTGTCTTGTATTAGCTTGATCTTGATTAATCTCAGGCCAACAGACGAATCTTCTCTTCATTCTACACTTTAGGTGTCCTTAAAATTCTAAAAAGATTGGCCCAAGATTTTTTGTCGTTATCATGTTGATTTGGTTGTTTTGAAGCATGAGGATGATATTTGGATGGACAACATCCTTTATATGGATTGTAGGGTATCCTGGATCCTGGATCCTGGATCCTGGATCCTGGATCTGTGTTAAATCTTGGTAACATAGTGTTGAATTTTTGAGTTTTTGTTTTTTTTGTGAGAAGCAAACTCACTGACTCAGTATTACAAGAAGTTGGTTTCAAGTTTGTCTATGGCCAAATAGTACTCTCTCCTCGGTGAAGTTTTTTTTTTTTTTAATATCTTGCACAAGAATGATGCTTGAATGTTACAAGTTAGTCTGCATTACAAGGCTGTCAACAAGCGGACTCGATCATGCTTCAGCTGTGAATGTCGAATATGCTCGAACGAGTTCGCCTCAGTATGTACTGTCGGTTGGTACAGGTTCTGTGAACTCGACCGGGATGTGAATCATCACCCTTGTAGGGTGTTCGCAACGTTCATCCAAGTGATGACTTCACTTCCATTTTTCTCTGAACTTTGAGTTCGCTGTTTGTCTCAAGTGGGATAACCTGTGAACGGTCTAGCATCAATGACCCAACTGCTGATAGTTACGTTCGACCGGTGTCATGAGCAGATTCCATCCATGTTTCCGGGCTGATCTGGCTTGAGGATAAAAGGATATGAAAGCAAGAGTGCAGATTCGTGATGAAAAAGATAATGCAGGTGGATACCAGGTATCTGATGAATGCAGGAGTTGACTCTCTTTATATGAATCAAGCATCATGTGATCATATGCCGATAAAGAACACATCAATGTCTTGTCTGCTGGTGGATATTTCGGTTTGCTGTCTGATGTGCACTCGGGATGTAATTATGGATCGTTCTCAAACTGGTTGCATAAGAGTATTCCCCTTAGACCTAGACCCGATGCCTATTACAAGGCAAGAACCTTGGTCGGAAGAGAAAGTGATCGATAAGACTAAGCTCAATGATCAATTTTCATGTGATTTACAATGACGGCAAGTAAAGGGTTATAAATTTCACGTTACGTACCTGTATCTCGATGAGAACAGTAGAATAAGCATATGCGAGGGCTATGTCTCCGACGGCTTGGAATGTCCTCCATATTTTTTCAGTCGATGTTACGTCCACGCCAATGATGACTCCAGTTAGACTTGTTCTCGCGTGCGCATCTCCTTAACGTACGTATACGATGAATAAGGACATAATCGGATTCAATAACATATCAGTATTCACGACACCAATGTTCTTGGCGATAAAAGCGAAGTTGCAGTAGCAACCAACAGGATATATGAAAAAGTAACTACAACTTTGGCAATGGAAAGGGCAAGGCCAATGGAGGAGTAAGCGAAGGACATGACAGCCGCGACAATGGAGAGCCAAGAGAGCTCGGAGAAGTCTGGTATCTAACTGAGGATGATTTGGATGCACCCGAATATGATTACATCACGTCCCAAATTTCTAACCCCAAATGTCACTTATCGTTATATTCCTGTCAATTATGATTAAGATTCGATATATAAGGGTAATGTTTTTGTTGTTTTTTTTTTTATGACGAGGATGTTCGGGTCAGCTCGCGTGCATCTCAACTAATTTCCCGGACACTGACAAGGTGTCCCCCACCAGCATCGGTTAAACCTTTGATCGAAGTCAACGGACGTGGCCAGCCTGAATTTTGAGGTTAGTGGGATTCGAACTCAAGACCTTAAAAAAAAGATTAAGTCGAACACCAGTACACCAACCCATGTTGGTTTATATAAGGGTAATGCTTATGCCACCTCAAAGTGAGAAATAGGAGGTAAATAGGACGTGGTTCTCGAACATACAGTATACTATGTTTCATCCCAAACTATCCCATTTCGGCATGAATTAACCTTCTTCCTCGAAAAATTTCATCGTCTTAGCTGTAAAACAGACAATCTTATGTTCTATATGGCATCGACTGTTGTCAAAAGTCCTAGACAGAGACGTCACATAGCGATATGGACAATATATGCAGAGTGATGATCCACTTACACCATGCTAATGGAGGCAGTGATGGTGTAACCAACGGTGACACCGATGAGGTTCCCATATTGAGCGAGTCCACATAGTTGCACTTTTCTTCCCCCTGTAGGAATTGTAACAAAAATCAACTTCGTGAACATTTGTAACAAAGATTCGACAAAATAAAAATAGAACTCAAATTTTGGACCAAGAAATTGACGTAGAATGATAAAATTCCGATGAACATGGAAGTGACATGGTATAAAACAGTATTGCCACATGTTCACATGTCACAAGAGACTCGCAAAGTGAGTCGGCCACCAACCTTTTTCATCTTAGAGTATGTGGTTTTAAATTTTTAGGGATAAACCAGAATAATTGCACTACCTTCATAAAAGCGTGATGTTGAAGTCGTACGATCAATCAATTACTCCTATAAGATTTTCACTAAGCATTAAAATTGAAAAAGTTTTGTTCCGAAATGCGGTTATGGAATATGTTTATGAGAGTGTTCATTTCTACATCGAATTTGAAAGATTCCACGATGGTGCAAACCTCTGCTAACGTCTGATTTTTTCATTCATAAGGTTCGAACACAAAGCTTATCTAAGATAAGCAAGTTTATGATCACTTGTACTAAAAGTCACGGACGGGCTAAGAATCTAACCTCGTGACATAAGGGTGTTGGTATTGAAGATGAACTTGATGAGGACTAGAATGGGAGTAGATAATGAAAGATGCGTGAATGCATCCGACATTTCTCGTGCTGTTGAGACCGCCTCATGCTTTATTAAGTTCCAAAATCATATTACAATTCAATTCGATAGAGTCATTAGTGCAAAATGCACAGTAAATGAATGAGTAAAACACGTTATACAGTCTTAATTACTTACGAGACATTAACTTCATACACTCTCCCCTAAAGTATCTCTTTAATTGATTGCCTTTCCTATCTACAAGAAAGTCAATAAAGTATCATACATCCTCATAAAACATTATGTTTTTTCACTATTTAACATGCTATGATAAGACAAAAATATTTACTGTAACACAAGATCCACCTCAAATAGCCTCACACCTAAAACAAAACCGAACAATGTTTATGTTCCGACAAAGAGTTTTTCAACATTGGTCAAGCAACATTCTCTTTTGACTAATTGGCTCTCTCATTAACAAAAAAGCGAGCAATAATTAATGAAATAAATAAAAATATAGCAATAGAATAATTAATATCCACAAGTAACATTTGAACGTAATTAATGAGAATTAAGGTTTACTGAGGTAAGCTCTGACTACGTTCATATAAGTTTCGTTTCCCCGTAACGGGATCGGGCGCCCTGTAACAGTCCGCTATCATCATCGACGTGAAATACGTTATAAACGAGAACGAGACCAGCACCGCCGACCCCGCTACCCATCCGAGCGGGGCTATCGCCCACGCCAACGACAATACCCGGACCCTATCAGGAAAAACCAGTGGAAGCAAACTGCAAGGTAAAGCAGAAAACTCGGGCTTCAATTTTCTTCGTGATTTTAGTCGCTTGCGCTTGTTTTCGTTTCCTTTGCTACATCAATAGTACGTCTTCTAACCACTTGATGAATTTGTTTGCTGATGCTTTGCAACACAGTTGTTGCCACTGGCGCAATCGAGACTTGGAGTATTCTTGAATAATGCCAATCCAGTACATCAGAGGAGCGGGATATATACCTTCTTTCTCAAATGACAACCTGGTGATCTACGATCCATTCGTGATCTACGATGCCGTTGCAAATTAGAACTTCGCAAAGAGGTAAAAATTGGAACTGCAAATTACAATGCCGCTGAGACATGATGAGACAGAGGTTTACTGTCACATGAAGTATATTGGTGGCTAATTCTATCCTGATAAGAACTCCTTTCTCCATGATTTCATACTTCGATTCGAGCATGTCAAACATTGTTCCCATG
Organism: Drosera spatulata; assembly: GCA_035668315.1. Taxonomy (NCBI): domain Eukaryota; kingdom Viridiplantae; phylum Streptophyta; class Magnoliopsida; order Caryophyllales; family Droseraceae; genus Drosera; species Drosera spatulata. Next base: position 16,775 of record JAOVYX010006203.1, on the reverse strand, counting down.
CGCCTTCGTCATACATCACTCGTGGGCAATGCAATGCAATGCAGGTTTTCCGACAGGAGACTCCGTACTGACTCCTAAATTTCATGAAACGGCTGGAAGCCTGCGAGCAAACTCTCTAATTGGTCTGTCCCCTGTGTTTCGACTTGCTCAATATCTTCATCATTGTGTACGAGTTCTCCAAGCATCCAGTGTTGCATACAATGACCAAGGACACTTATTTGCAGATGCAAGAGTAATCGAGCCTTGTTGGGAGGAATGCGTGCAGGTGGGAAGCTGCGAGGCTTAGACGATGATGCGGCTTCATATACAGTTTCCGGCGGTGCTTGGCGAAATGGGATGGTGAACCTGAGAACCATAAGCTTCGCGGGGGTATGAATACAATTCATTAATACATGTATGGATGCGCGCTTGGTGCAATAACTATGTCATTTCCAAATGTTTATTAGCCATTTGGCTAGCCATTATTCTGGAACTCTACAGCTAAATCTAACAGATAAGTGTAAAGATCATTACTCATTGAGCTGAAAGATTCTCCCATGCAAGCTCGGAATTTCTGCTGGCATTTACCCGAGTCCGTGGTTGATATGAACAAGCCGATTACATTAGGCTGAACCGTAGAGCAGCCAGTAATCGTCGTAACGCAAAAGATGAGGATTCATTGGCATTATGCGTTTCGATCAACCAAGCCAATAGATAACAGAATTTATCATCTAGGTTGACGGCTAGGAGTCGAGAAAACCAGAGAAAAGAAAAAGAAACAAGTGCAAGACCATAAACATCAGATTTTTTCTGTCAGTGGATGGGCCGATAATACCATCACAGTACAAACTACTACAAGCTGAAAGCTCTTTTATACGTAAAGCCAGAAACTACAACAACGAACTCGTCTCTTCACATTTGATCTATACCTCAGTTGGGGTGACGAGGACATCTCTCGGGCAAATGGCTACCTACTAAGCGCACTCTCGACAAAGAGTCCATGGTCACCAAAAGCAACTGCACCACGTTCCAGCAACACAGCCAACCGTATATTGCATCGCGGCCCATGTTAGTGCACAAAACTTCTGCCTGCTGAGCCTTCAATTTGTCGACTTGATCACATACTTCGACCTTCAACAGTAAAAGCAACTATGAGTGCCACGTAAAAAGTCTGACATGGCTACGTAGGAAACAAGGGATTGTTATTACCTGAACTTCACTAAGAGTTAGTCTCGCTAATTACAAAGGCTTGAATGAGACTTTGAGCTGCGTGAGTTTGATCTGGCAATCCTGAGATGATTACGACGGTCTCGGACGCACCTGGTTTTGGGTCATTGATAGTAATTTTTGCATCTGAGATCTGCAAAAGGAGAAATATATGGAGTGATAAGCAGATGATATATGCCTTGCAAAATAAAACTATGAAGCAAGAAGAAAGCACGAAACAAGGTTTAAAATACGTTTGCCTTCTATTGGAACATGGAGCGCCAGAGGAGCGAGAACCAACACACAAGAAAAATCCATATGGATTTGACAAGGAGACGTAGGAGGTAGAGAAGTTTCTAGAAAAGCTAGAATCAACATGTACAAAGCAAGGTAAAAACAAAAAAATGTACCTGAAGAATTTGTTTCAAGCACCCACCGCCCTCCCCATAGATAGCGGGAATAACAGCACTAGGAACTATAACTTCGACAGTTGTGTTTGTGATAATGGCCTGTTGGCTTCCCCTGCACAAATAAAAGATAGCCCACACCGAAATCATCACATAAGCAATTCAAGTACATCAAGTTCTCAACTCGACGTGATAATCTTTGCACAAGCTACTAAAGGTCACCGAAAACTCCATACCCTGGAAACCCTGCATTTCTCCTCAGCGGACCTCCAGGAAAATCTGGCGGGCCGAAATGGCCGCCTTCCACCATGCCCTGTAATAATTGCAAGGCACAATTGAATCTACTAATCAGATAGAACTAAGAAGTAAACCAGAGCTTTGTATTCCGGCTTTTCAAGTTTCAAAGCTCCACTGATACAAGTGCAGTTTTGCCTAGGCTCAATCTCACATGTACCACAAGTGACTAACTGTATATTAGTAGCGTTACCTGTGGACCCCAAGGTCTTTCAGGACCTCTTGGAAAGCCCGGCCCATGAATATCTTGCATGAATGGAGGACGCATATCATTAGGATAGAAACCTCCTCGAGACGGGCCACCGAGAGGATCAAACTGATGGAATGGTGGGCCTAAATCCTGAAACATACGTGGAGGAGAGAATTCTGGCCTTCCACCGAATGGAGGTAACTGAGCATCCGGGATGAAAGGATCCCGGGGAATGTTCATAGATGGAAATACATCACGGAAGAAATGGTGTCGCAATCTAGCAGTGATCTGAAGAACAGCATCCTGAACAGCCTGAAATTCCCCATTAACCTGGAAACACAGACGTGACTATCACCAGTTGAGCCATCATGCAATACGATGATGAAAAGCTAGAAAGATTTCAGTTCTAAAACCAAAGTTTTTTCAAAATCAATGACTGCAAGGACTTTATGCAACTAGAACAAAAAAGGAAACAAATTAAGGACGTCTACTCTGCATGAAATCAATAATTGATAGCGAAATTTTACCTGAATCACTTCTTCATTGTCAGATAAAAACTTTGGAATCTGATCCTTTCCCAGAACACGGATGAAAGCACCAGTAGCCTTCCTCATTTCTCCAATAATGGCACCACCTTTCCCAATGAGACAGCCAATTTGATTGGAGGAGACAATAAACCTCGCCATGGAGCCTCTCTCATGCATATCAGGTAATGCCCTTGCTATCCGGGCTTGAGCAAGGAGAACTGCTTCCTGTAAAGGGGAGATTCTCTCATCTGGGTGCTGCATCATTTACTTATAGTCAGTGCTGCTGTTTTTGAACTTTTATAAGCATTGATAAGTCGCATGGAGTGGAAAATGAAGCTTTCAGTAGTAAGCAACAGAAAGAAAGCAACGGAAACCATACCACTGGACCGGAAACGATTACGATACGATCTTCTACATCGGCAAGACCATCAAGAACTTTGATCTCATATCCTGTACCATGCTGCAGACTTCTAATAACTGCTCCTCCCTTTCCAATAATGCCCCCTACCCTCTCATCAGAACACAACAAGCGGTAGGAAAAGAGCTGAGGAGAAAGATTCATGCGATTGGGAAAGTTCTCTCTGAACTTCTGAAACGGGGGAAGGCGTGAATTATTATCAGCCCCATTACGCGAACGAGCACCAAAAGGTGGGAACACATTGGACGCCAGAGAAGAAGCAGAAGAACTTCCAGGATCAGGCTCATGAGTTGCATTCTCCATTATTTGTACAGAAACAGACTTGACTGCTTTCTTTACTGCATCTGGTGTGCCTGTAATCTGTAACATAACATGCACGATTGAGTATCATATATGTCCAGAAGTTCTACTATGAGACACAATGAAATGCATATACCAAGAAGCGCTACATGAATATAATGTATATGCAACACAAAAAAACTGATAAAAATAACTTTTTCTACCAAGTCACAGTATTCTTCAGAAAAAAAATGTACGTAAGTGAACCTGTATAAACAAAATATCTTTACTTCTAACACCAGTACATCATGTGTGGTCTAAAACTGTTATTCCTGCATTAACGTGCTAGTAACTATCTGAGTAAGGCGAGGTCCTGTAGGATACATACATCCACACAACACTAGATGCAAACCATAACAGTATATATATCCATCATAAAAAATATTATTGCCATCCATACCAAGAATAATGCCAAGAAGAGAAATTTCTTAGACAAAGGTGTGACAAAAGGAACATAAAATGATTTAAAATTATCATTTGTGATTTATCTGAAAGATTATAATTTGATGACTTTCGATAAAGGTTTTCACATATATCCTAGTCATCAGTACACCAGGAAAAGGTGTTCTCACTATTTAACAAAGCTGTAGTCCCTTGCAGCTCTCACTTCTACATACCGCTACACAACCTCAATTATGCAATCTATTTGCCCAATACTTCCTTCTATAAACCTCCCTGAGACTCATAAGAGCATTATAGAGGCCAGAAAGATTCAAGATATAGCTAGTTTGTCTACAAAGTCCAGAACATACATCTCATCTTACGCGAGGGATGCACTCATCTGTTCATTGTATGAAACCAAGCATAAAAAAGATTTATTACATATCTCCAATGCACGCATTAATTAGCAACTGTTAGATGAACAACATCACCTGAACTAGATCATCGGAAGACGAGGCACATGTAGGAAGGCCATCCCTTGGAAGAACTCGTATTTGTGCGCCACTATCGGCTGTCATTTGCTTAACCGTGGAACCACCCTTTCCCAAAAGATAACCCACTTGACTGGACAACACAAGTAACCTGAAAGTGACAGAAGAAGATTCCTCGCTTTCATTCTTCTCCACATTCTCATTTTCTTCTCTTACAATCATCTTTTCAAGAACCATCAGCAACGCCTTCTGCACAGCTGAGCCTTCCTTCTCAGACTCAACTTCCTCCACGGCAGCAGATTCCTGCACTTCAACATTCTCATCACCAGGAAGCTCTGCAGCAGCAGATTCCTCCTCTTCAACCTTCTCATCACCAGGAACCTCTGTGGCATCTTGCTCTACAGCAGCATTTGGGACTTCTACATCAGTTTTGTTTTGCTCTTCGCTAGCATCAGCCGCCTCTTTATCACCTGCCACTTTGTCAGCTGCCTCTTTCTCAGCTGCCCCGTTGTCAGCTGCCTCTTTATTAACTGCCCCTTTATCAGTCGTCTCTTTATCAGCTGCCATGATGAAGACCACTCTCTCATCAGAACCAGGGACAGCATCATCAACCCTGATCTTGGCACCAGTTTCCTGGCGTATCTGTGATATGACAGAGCCACCTTTCCCAATCAACCCGCCTATTTTAGACACCGGGAAAAGCACGCGGAAAACAGCACCACCAGAAGAAGTCGCCTTCATCTGCTTGAAAGAATCACCACCAGGCCCCTTACGAAATCGTTTCCCATTCAACTCCTTCCCGCCCCGATTAAATGGCCTTTTAGCTGGTGTTATAGAAGACATTTTAATGGATTATAATGTCTAGCTTCCTTGGCCACCTGCAGACTGTTAATTATATAAGTCTATAGAAAGCATTTTCAACTTAAAGGTCTCGCTTATAATCCACAAGAAGGCGTGGCACTAGGGAAACTACCTACTTTCAGTGAAAACCAACTCCGAAATCAGTCAACGTGCCTAGTAGACACTATCAAACCACAACAAACCCCCAATTTCTCATCTTCTTGCAACACACAACAGAGTCGAAAGAAACCTAGCCCAGACAATACAACTTATAACGTACAACATTTCCTCAGAAATGATAACGACAATCACTTTTTCGACTAGTCAGACACCGGTACACTCACTTTCTTCCACCCCTCAATCCCACTTTTAATCAATGTACAGAGGAAAGCGTTTCCAAGTTTCCTGTCAATTTTGACAACAACAATAGGATCCAATCTTTTTCTCATGGACGCCTCACTCGCTAGACCTAATGTCTTGGAAACAAGAAGACTGGTCTTAGCGACCAAATTGGTAATGTTTCGAGCGCAAGAACAGTGAAACCCTAACTGGAAGAAGAGAAGAAAGAAAGGGGAAGAGAGAGACGAGACCGAATCATGAATCATGAAGTCAGGTTAGCGGTGATACCTTGACGGCGGCGGGCGTACGGCGATGGCGATGGCGGTGGCGGGTCCGGTAATGAGGGGAATTAGAAACCCGCACCGATGGAGTAGAGGGTGGTGTGGTGCCGACCGCCGTGGGTCTATTGAGCAGAGCAGGACTCTCACGTTTTGATGGTGCCGTCGAGGTGAACTTTTATCCCTTTCGTATGACAATCGATCTTTATAAAATTTTGATAAAACATGAATGAAATGCCTAATATTAACCTAACAAAATTGGTTAAAATATATATGAAATAATATTAACATCAAATTATTATATTTTTTATGAAAAGAAAAAATATTATCGATAACATTGCTTCGATGAAATATTTGACAGAAAATTCATAAAACATCCCGAGAAAATACACCCACAATGTTATTTTAACTTTTGATATTTATCAAAATTAAATTTTTCTTAATTATGATTATTTTATTTTTATTAATCAAATTCAAAGAAAATATGGGATCGTAGACCATCGAAGATGCACCCAATACTTTCCCTCTTTTGAAAATTTGGGATTATTAATTGGTGTCCAATGTTCCCTAGATCATTAAGCTTCATCTGAAAGTAAATTTATTAATATTCTTGTTCTATTAGTCTTATCTTTGGTATATTATAATATATACAATCTCTATCCCAATTTAATTATAATATTTTAATCCGTCATAGGATTTTATGTATGTATTGAATTTATTTGGAGTTAAGTAAAGAAAAAATATTTTTTCACATATAATGAGATGCAAATGAGGTTTAACCGAGAGAATGAAAAAGAAAAAGAAAGGAGATGGTGAAATAATTTGATTATCCAAAAAGAAAACGTATTATAAATTTGTCAATTCAATTATATTTTCTCAATCTCAAATAAATTACGATGACAGATACTTTTATATCTAATTTAGTTCGATCAAACGATGTTTTTTTAAAATTGTTGCGAGACATCGATAACAGGTTAAGTTGTTAACGTTAATCGTGAACCAGTTGAAGTTTTTTATGATATCGATAAGAATAAGAATAGAAAGATATCAACATACATGTCATCGTATTTATTTGAGACTACAAAAATATGTTTTTACTGTTATACCTATGTTTCTTGCTAATTAAGTCTGCCGCATGATAAACCAGACAGTAACACCAAAAAAATTTCCCGCCAATCCACCGGAATTAATACACGATCACATGTAGATGCAGGCACAATCCGCATGTAGAAACAGACAATTCCATTATGGTGTCGTGCGTTAACTTTCCAATGACCTAGTGCTTCTCATTCACTACTCGCGTATGCTACCTGTGCAACGAGGTTAATCAAATTCGCAGCGCAATTACGTAAGCCGCTATTCCCCTACTAATTTCCAGAAGCGCAAACACGAGCCGAAAAGGTAGACTTTCCTAACCCCACGCAAAAAGGAAAACTCATAAAAATTATCACAAAAATTTATGAAAACATATCAAATGATGTATTTTATTCTTTATTATTGATACAAAATATTTAAATAATATATCTGATTATGTAATTAATGTTGAACGTTATAATTCATTTGTGGTAGAGTGTTAATTACCGAGGCAAGTAGTCTTTCAAGAACATAAGAAATCGAAATTCGATTCGATTATTTGTTTCTTTGGCCCGAAGAAAACCAAATCAGCGCCACATAATTCCATTCCCCCCAAACTCTTCATTGCCTTTATCCCCAAGTCAAATCACCACCACGCGTGCCACCCACGCACCACCCACCCCTTCCAACCCGATCAACGTCTCTAATTAATCGCCTTTAACCGCCTCCAAATTCCAACCCCTACCCCTCCCCCCTCCTCTCAGACCCACTACCCTCAAGGGCAAAAACGTAACTTCTCCTCACGCCGACTCACCCCTTCCCCCCTATAAATACCCTTGAAAATCAATCGTCTTCCGTTCAATCGCCTGAATTTGACGAAATCGGAAATCGATTTTGCGCTCCAATCATCGAATCACAGCGCCGGCGACCATGGAATCTCAGCTCATTCGTGCGAACTCAGGCTTTGAACCGGTGAATCGTTACACGGATCTCGTCGATTTCGACTCGGTGACGGTTCGTCGTGGTCAAAATCGAGTCACCGTCAATGTTCCGATCAAGATGCGGCGAGGAAGCGTGAAGGATCGGAATCGGAAGATCAAGAGGCGGATTGAGAGGATTGATGTCCGGAAGGGAGCCCATCGGTCAACGGCGAAGAGATCGGCGCTGATGAACTTGGAAAATTTCAAGCGGAGTGCGGCGCCGAAGCGCGTGTTTTATCGAGAGGATCGGAGCTGGAAGGAGTTGTCCGAGGAGGTGGTGGAGGAGCTGGCGAAGTCGGCTTTCGAGGCGCGGAGGAGTCCGGTGGTGGAGATCTCCGTTGACGGTAACGAGTATTTGGTTGATTTTTACAGGATGTTGATGATCGATTTGTCTGACGGTGCTGAGAGATCTGTTGCTTGGATCGATGTCAACGGGAAGTGTTTTTTCTCGAAATTGTTTGTCGATGACGACGACGACGGCAGTGATGATGTTGATGAACATAGTTTTGACACTAATTCTAGGGTTAGAGGTTGTAAATGTTCTAAAACAGGGAAAATAGATATAGAGATAAAGCTAATAGGGAGTGAAAGTTTGGTTAGCGGGAAAAGAAAGAGAGAGCGTGAGCTTGAGCAAGGTAGCGAAGGGGATTTGGATGATACTGCTATATCATCTAATACTGGATGTGGAGACATGAAACGCCAACGTTCGTTGGTGGATGAAGTCAAGGTGGAGAAGCCTAATTGGCCGAATGCTAGATTGATCCTCGAGAATGAGAAAGCTTATTCAGCTGTGCGTGCCCTGTTCATGGAAGGGATGAAGAGTGTCGATGCTGGTATGGAGATTACTTCGATTCACCAGTTTTCGTGTGCTGGACCGATGGAGCGAGCTAGGTGGGAGCTGTTTCATAAGAACGTGGAGAACATGAAGAGTGCTCGTGGCGTGTCAAATACTTTATTTGCTTGGCACGGTGCCTCAAAGAAGGATATTGTGTCCATACTCGGACATGGCTTTGGATTGTCAAGTAACGTTTCTGGATCGCAGGCCCATGGAATTGGTGTTTACTTATCTCCTGCTCGCACTCCCCAAATGAGGTTTACATCTTCTTGTGCTATATTGGAAGTGGATGGTTGATTGTCTACATTCAGGTGTTTCTAATCATTTTTACGGTTTCATGTTTCAGTCATGTCTTTGCAGAGGAAGATGAAAATGGAGAACGCCATGTTCTACTATGCAGAGTTATACTTGGCAATGTTGAAAAAGTTGAGTCAGGGTCTCAACAAAATCATCCTTCCAGCTTGAGGTTTGATAGCGGTGTGGATGATGTTGGAAATCCAAAGTGGTACGTGGTATGGAGTGCAAAAATGAATGGCCATATCCTCCCTGAGTGTCTTGTGAGCTACAAGTGTTCTGATCGCCTCCAAGGTAGGTCTATAAATAATCCTTTTGAAGCAATAGTATTATTAAGTGGGAAAACACTGCTTATTGCATAGTTGCCTGCTCAAGCTGGCAGTTAAGGGACCGAACGAAATATTAGACTGTATAGGTTAATAAGCGTTTTGGTAGTGCTTCCACTTTGGCAGGAGCTTTAATCTTTCTCCAAAAGAGCGATATAAATTATGAATCCTTGATTGATAGTGTTCGTACAACGTTAAGGTCAACATGATCTTTGTTTAATACAACCTGATGGTTTTCTCTCCTGGTATTTATTATCAGGTCATGAAAATCGTGCAGACTTCACAAAATGGGTCCCTAATGCATCAAGTTCAGTGGTTGTGAAATTGTTTTCCAAGTTGGGGAGCGTGCTTCCTCGCACTAAGCTCGAAGAAGTGAAGTCGCTTTGCAGAACATACAAGGTAGATGAAGATGACTTCGGGTCAAGAATAGGCCTACAATATGCATATCAGAATTAGCGAAACCATACTTGGAGACCTTAAGGAACTCCCTCGATATTACCTGGTAACTAACTTCACCTGTGATTTCTTACAGGTTGGGAAAATGGAAAAACTTTCATTTATCAAAAATTTGAGGGCCATTGCTGGAGATGAGATGCTGCGCTATGCGATCTGCGAGGTTCGGGACATGAAATGAGAATTTCTCAAAAGTTTTACCTCATTCCTGGAACATCTGGGGAATTATGATTTCTCAAATTTTAGCACAGTTTGGAAGTTGAGTAGTCTTTGAAGGTTTAGCTGTACTGTTTGCCATAAAAGGTCTGACATTTTATACTAAAGTTAATTGGATTGTGTAGGTTTTAGCTTTTTCTTTTTCCTCCTTCCATTTTGAACTGTAGTGCATTGTGTCTTAGACGTTGTTATCTAAGTTACTATTCTATACACAAATTCATTGTATGCAACAGTGTTCTACTACTCCGACTATTCAGTGTTTTGCTTCAATGCGTGACTAATACACCAGTTAAGCTTTTACTTTATTAGTTTGGCATCAAGATATGTGAAAGAGTCCTTGAAGTGTCGAGGCCTTTTCCTAGTGCTTAACCAGAGGTTTAGGTGTTAAGATGCCACAAAGTGGTGGATCTTCCAGAGCCAAATCGTAGTGTGTGTCTTATGGTATCGCATAGCATTATATTGCTTAAGCTCAACGGAGCACGTTAGGTGCTTTGGACAACATTGCGTGAAGTTGGCTACGTGTGATGACACGATGTGCTTTAATACGTGGAAAAATTCTGAGGATAGTGCTTTATGGGCATAAATCCACATGTGCTAAAAGGTAACCTTCAACATCTGATTGATATCAGTGACCTGTGTATATCTTCTTGGTTTCGCCCTTGTTATATGAACGCCAGTAATACGATTTTCTGTAACATGATTACGTTATCAGGTAGTGTGTTATTTTAACTTCGGATGCCTCTTTAAACTTTCATCTTGGTTCGTACTGTGTACTGTGTTTGGATCAAACACTCAGGGTCCTGCACTGCTGCTTCTAAAACACACGGCTGCCTTTTTGTGCTCATAGTCTATTTGGATTTTCTTCTATCATCATTATATTATTGTTTAGGACATGAAATATCCAAATGCTATCTACTCTTCTTTAAGAGAATGATCTTGCCTGTGCTTGTTTTTGTGATCTAGAAGTAACCGTTTCTATCAGAAGTTGATATGCGGAGATTTGTACTTAAAAGTCGCCGATAAACCCTATATGATATGCCCGCAGTGAATGGCAGCACTTGTATTGAGCATAATTAAGGATTCCGGCATCTTAACTTCAAATGTTGGTTGGATAGACTTCTCCAGCTGATTTCTCCTCTGTGTTTTTTTTTTTTTTGGGTGTAAATCTGTTTCCTGACGTTGGTCTTCTAATTTTGTTTGCTATGATACTTTTAAAACATTCTGATCTATTGCAGGAACTTGTAAATTTGCATGCTTACCATTGTTAAGACATAATTTTTGTTGTAGCTGCAATATTACAGGTTCTTAAAACTGCAGTCACAAGAATGCTGTATGCCTTTGATTTATGATGCTATAACAATACCCAGGAGATGTTCTCGTAATGTGATTGAGCGGAACGAAAATGGTGAGGGTAGAGATTTTTCTTTTATAAACATCTGCTATTTTATTCCTCAGTTAATCTCTAGTAGATGAGATGGCTAACAGCACTGCGAGCATTTCTTGCTTCGGAAAGTCTCTGAATGTTTCAACCTTGGCAAGTCTAATGATGGATGTTTCATGCAGCAATGCTGTTTTGACCCGGGGTAATGGTGTGCATTTTAGCGCAGCAAGCTGGCTGGTGGTACTACCTTTGCTTGAGCTGTCAACTTTTGCCACGGCCGATAACTCATAGGTAATCGCATGACTTCCATTTTATGTGTATTTTGATATGGAGGTTGATATCCTTGTCTATATATTTGCTTGGTTTTCTACCTTCCTCTGTTTATTTTGGGATATAGGGAGGAGGCCAGAAAGCAATCAGTTTGAAGTTCAATGGCGCTTGCCATTTCATGGCTACATATTCTGTGCCATCTCCAATCCTCTGTGTACCTGTTTGAGCTTTTGTGTTGTTTCATTGCCATTGGGATTTGAAATCTCTGACAGTTGTGCTTCTTGTTGTGCTTGCAGCCTAACCTGAAGTGGTTATGTCATGGTATATTTTGGGGAATGTTTCCATTGACTTATTGCGGCTGCAAAACTCCCATGGTAGGTGTCTGAAGTTCAACTCTAATGTGTCAACACCATACGCATGAATCTTAAATATGGGTAATAAGCTAAATATTTCCTGCATTTCTGTGGCCATTTCATATCATTTTCAAGATATATGTGATTGCGTTGCTTCTCAACCATTTGGCAATTGGTATCCCGTGCCATCTCATCGGCATTTTAATTAATTGAAGAGCAATCCACATTCGAGGATCAGGTATGCGTAATGTTAAAGCAAGAATCTGCTATTTTCCATTCTTTCGCTTGGCCTGCTTTCGAGGATTTTAAGTTGTGAATCTGGTCAGCCTTTTGGAGTTTCTGTTTTATCTGAATAGAAATTGCAACAACCTTAGTTGGTGATCATTGGATCGAGTGAGTTGCATGCATTATAACGATCCAACGTATCTTCTTTACTTGTGCGGTTTTTGTCAGAGACTCGAGACAGGATTTCCCGTATATCAAGGTTGTTTTTGGTCCTGGTATCATTGAGGATTGATTTCCTGGACTAAGGAATTAGGGGCTGCTAACGTGCTGTTTTTCTTATTGATAGTACAGAAGTACTATGAGTATTGTGTGGATATCACATGTATTTTATGGTCTCATTAGCTATCAATGCCATGAGCCGTGGCACAAAATTTATTTCGCCCTCACACACGTATGATTCGTATGAGGAGCGGCCCGGTCATGATGATCGGCGAAGGACCACAACAGAACTCCTTTGTCGAGTGCGATCAAGAAAGCACTGCATGACTTTGCATGTTCTTTGCAAGTTATGGCCGCACGATCAATTCATGTAAAGTTGTGGTTCTGACCTGAGTCGGCCACTCTGTTTTTCTCGTCGTTGAATTTTTATTTCCGTGTCATATGTCGTATCGATTTTGTGAAGAGTTTGAAGATCTTCCTAACATTCTCCTTTTTTGAAAACTCTCCTGAATTTCCGTGATTTGTTAATGCAATCTTCAATTTCATCTATTACGGACAACGTATCAAATCGTGAGTGTGAAAGGGTGCAATTAGCCCTCATTTGTATCTTTCTTATGTGTTTAGTGGTGACAGGTGTCACGACGACGATGGTGATTTAAATTAATTGAACAGGTGAAGTACTGTGCCATGTGCTGATATTCTGCATAGAATACACGAGTACTGAAGATGAGAGCGATGCATGAACAGTATCAGATCCCAGATATACGACACCAGGTGATGTCTATAGTGATACGAACAGTCCATTTCATGTAGATGAAGAAAGAGGCACGCGTTTTATTACGTTTTTTAAAATACTAGCGAACTGTGTAACTTGCTGCTTCTTTGTTGCCAGCATCCATTTCCATAATCCATTCGTTACGTTTGGTCGGGCAAATGTGTCCGTTTCCATTTCCTAAGTTCTCTGATAAGCTAGCCTACTGCATTTTTTCCCCCCATTGTTCCTAGTGTTTTCCTGTTTAATTAAATTTTGTTTTTGCTATTATGAGAAACCTGAGTGGTGTGTTTCTTTTCATGTCATTCTGGTCACATATGGTTAGAGATAATTGCGAAGATAGTGATGGTGAACATGGACTCGAATGCTTTGCACGTTTGCATCATCCCAATTAAGTGGAAGAAAATGGCCTCACAATCATGTACCTCAAGCGGCTCAACTACCCGAATTATAACCCCAAAGTTAACATCCTATTAGCCCACTATGACATTTTCTTATTATGGTTTCATCATGTGTTTATATCTATACGCTGGGCAGATTAATTAATTTTTAACACCGTAGACGGAGAGCTCTAGCCGTACCCCTGACAAAATATCTTAGCGTCATGACCCACACGTAATCATGTTCGGATCGCTATTGGTATCGGTACGGTGATGGAGAGGATAAACTGATAAGCTCTAACAAATTCTTCAGACCCCATCTGGCCAAGAAGCAATACATTTATTTATATATATTGTGTATCTATCCAATCCGTCAAGCTTATTCTCGAGTTTAAAGCAGCAGTTGTACATATTTGTACCAGCCAACAAGCGTTAGTGATAGCTTATAAGAAGAAGCAGGTACGATCAGTTGTAAAAATAGGATTAGTAGTTTCGCAATGATATTATGATCATATATCGTCCCATGAAAATTGTTCGTTTTTTGGAATAAGGGAAAAAAAAAAAAACAGACTAGTTCGCAGATTGAGCACAAGCATTTCCTTTTACTCGGACAAAACATTGTTACGCTCAAAGTTATGATCGTGTTCAGAGCACTTATTCCATCATTATAAAACCGCCTCTTCATTTCATTCTCCTCACAAAGCCCAAAGTCACTCCAGTCACTCCCCCTTTCTCTCTTCGTTCATATTCCCATCTACGCTCTAATTTCATCCGATTCATCTTCCCAAATCTCGCCGCGATAATCAACTTCCTATCGAACCCTGATTAGAATCGAAGAACGAACCATAATAAATTCCTTAGAATGGTGATGAGTGAGGGAAGAATCTCGAGATCGACGGTCAGTGCTGGGGAGGAGAAGGGTGATGAGGAGATGATGATGATGGTTGAGAAGGAAGAGAAGGAGATGAGATTGGTTTCGTTGGAGAAATCGTATGGTGGAGGAATAATGACGAGAGGGTTTCCTGTTCCTCGGATTAGGGCGGTGGTGGTCGGTTACGCGCTCACCTCTAAGAAGACCAAAAGCTTTCTCCAGCCCCAGTTCTAATGCCTCGCCGGGTAGGAGAACTACTCTCTTCCTTCCCATCTTTCCATAAAAAATAACTCCCTCCGTTTCATAATATAAAAATCCTTTCATAATATAAAAACGATCTAATATAATAGACGGATTTATGTGTATATTGAATTTACGTGAAATTTGATAAAAAAAATATTTTTTTTTGTGACAGTGAGGTTTACAAACCTACCTAGGTTGAGGGTTTTTATCCCGTTCCTAATCGATCTCAAGTCTGAATAAAATGATAAGAATTGTGTGTTAGGTAGTCGACAGCCAACACATAAAAAGTCTCGTTGGATATCTCAACATGAATATCACGACTTGTGAAAAAAATTTTAGGACGTACCTCATCAACGACGCGTTGTACGGCTTGAGAACTTCAAAAAATGAGCAAAGCTCGCTACATCGACGTCCGGATATAATGAAAAATGAGTAAGGGTTCCAGCATCACGGACGGATGCGGTTAAAGAAGTTAGTTCAGAAAAATAGAGTTCGTTTAATTAGTTGGAACATTGGAACCTTAAATGAAAATTTTTTAGAGGTAGTAGACACAATGATTAAAAGGGGAATTCATATCGCTTGTTTACAAGAGACGAAGTGGATCGAAAATAAGATTAAGTTTTTTCAAAATACGGGGTTTTAGTTATGACATTGTGATCAAAGTCGAACTAAGAATATAATTATGCGTAAAGAGTTGATAGAAAATGTGGTTAGTATCAAGCGTCGAAGAGATATGGTGATTTGTATTGAGGTGTTGATTGGGAAGGAAGTGATTAATATGATAAGTGTTTATGTCCCGTAAGTAGGTCTTGGAGAAGATGTTAAGGTTCACTTTTGGGAAGATATGGATGAAGTAGTACAGTCGATCCCTGAGAGGAAAAAAGTCTTTATTGGTGGGGATCTAAATGGACATTTTGATGAGGAGAAGGATGCTTACTCAGAAATTCACGGAGGATTTGATTTTGGTGAAAGAAATGTAGAAGGGAGAAGTATATTGGATTTTGTTTTGACATATAATTTTATGGTTGCGAATATCTTCTTTAAAAAACGTGAAGAGCATTTGATAATCTTTAAGAGTGGTTTATGCAAGTCTCAGATTGATTACTTTTTTATGAGACGAAGAGACCTGAAGGATTGTAAGGACTATAAGGTTATCCCAGGGGAATGTTTGACCACTCAGCATCGTTTGTTAGTTATAGATGTATTTCTGTCTCAAATAAAAAAGAAGAAGAAAACACCATGTAATCTCATAAGGACAAAATGGTGAAATTTAAAAGGAGATTAGCAAAAGTTTTCCAGAGAGAAGTTATTGAGAGAAGGTCCATGTACATTTCACGGGAGTGCATATGAGATGTGGGATGCGATGGTTGATTGTGTCCGATGTGTAACGAAGGAGACATTAGGACAATTTAAGGGCCAACCATCGTTGGATAAAAGGGGTGGTGATGGAGTAAATAGATTCAAGATAAGATAAAGTATAAAAAAGAATGTTATAAGACTCTGTTTATATGTCATAATGATGAAAATTTGGAGAAATATGGGCGCGCCAAAAAAGAATCTAAATATGCTGTGAACGATGCGAAGAATAAATCGTATGAGAAGTTATATGAAAGGGTGAACACAAAAAAGGGAAAAAAGAAGTTTTTAAGTTAGATAGATCAAGAGATAGAAGAACTAAGAATTTAGGTCAGGTAAAATGTGTTAAGGACGATACCGAACATATTCTTACGGCTGATGAGGACATTGAGGAAAGTTGAAGAGAGTATTTTGACAAACTCTTTAATTGCACAAGGGGAGTGTCCCTGAATGAAATAAGTGCATGTAGATGTGATGATGAACCGATGTTACTTTCGTTGCATTAGGACAGAGAAAGTTAAAGAGACTTTAAAGCGAATGAGCTCAAGAAACTCTATGGATCCAGATGAAATCCCGATCGAAATTTGAAAATGTCTTGGTATAGAAGGAGTTAATTGATTGACAAAACTCTTTAATAGAATTTTGATAGATAAGAAGATGTCTGATAAGTGGAGAAGGAGTACTTTGATTCTCATATACAAAAACAAAGAAGATGTTCAAAACTGTTCCAATTACAGAGAAATCAAACTTATGAGTCACAATATGAAGTTATGGGAGAAAGTGATAGAGAAAAGGTTAAGAAAAGTTACAGGGATGACTGAGAATCAGTTTGGTTTCA
>JAOVYX010006192.1:0-36784 GCA_035668315.1 Drosera spatulata | reverse complement strand
CTTCATAAATATCAACTAATATAAAAATATTATAAATGATTCAAACATAATTATTCTTTAAAAATGATGTATTTATATTCAACTTCATAAATTTTATTAGATCGCACTTACTTTTGAAGTTCTTAAAGGAACTTACCTAATTAACTATTAATTAGACCAAATCATCTTAATTAGGTGAAAAAAGATTAGATATTAATTAATCACTTTGAGCCATATAAATAGAGCTTATTTGTAGGGTATTATGTACATATTTCTAAGAGAAGAAAAACTTCTTTTTCTCTCTCTAAAATAGTTTAATTACTTTGTTAATTCTGACGTTTATCGTTCGACAAAATCAATCCGGATATATCGACGAGTCAGTTTAACCTGCGTGAGCACTTTTTTATAATACGTTATCAGCACTATTGAGTCAAAACCCTTAATGTATAGAAATTGAGTGATTAGCAGACTTTAGCCTTAGATGATTTCAGTATGCATCAAGGAGGACTCGTCTGCTAGAAAAGTGAGTTTGCAATGTTTGTGCAGCGAGGTTGATTAAGAGAGGAATGTAGCAAGGTTGGCAACATTGAGGTCATAAGTAAAGAAACAACAAGGCTTGAGCATTTGAGCTTCTGCAACATGGAATTATTAAACTTGGGTAGCTTTTGTAAAAAGGGTTACTGCAACAAAGTATGAAGCGCAATAAGGCTGAGTTCAACAGAAGGATCCATAAGAAGTCAAAGTTCATGAGGGATCTTTTGTATAGTGTCAATGTCCTTTTCTGCATCAGGGATAGAGGTCACGATTTTGGTTAAATGGGTCCAAGTTTGCATGAAAATGATGTTTCAGGGAAAGAACGCCTTCAATAACGGCTACAAATTTTTGAGATTGCCTATAAATACACTAGGTGATGTCCAAGATTTGGAACTTCTGAATCTCCATTACTCTGAACTGAGAACTCGTGCAGTAAGACTCCAAGTGAACAAAAAGTGTGAAGTTTATTGCTGAAGATTTAAACCAGCAATCTGAAAGCAAGGACTGAATAGTGCTAGTATTCTACAAATAAGATCAAGAAGTTTTTTCAAGTCTTGTATAGGAGAAGAAAAGTTCTTGAGTTTTGGTTTGTATTATCTTTTATACATTGTAAAGTGACAGGTTGATTATTAGCAAAAAAAAAAAAAAAATTATACTTAATGCTATCCTCTTAATATATCACACTGATTATTAAGGTAAGACTAGAGTAAGAAATATAGCCGTATTTTAGTTATATTGTCTAACTAGTATAAAAAACCCTTGTGTATTTACATTACTGCTTTCAGTACTTACAACTTTATTACTAATCAACTTCGACCTAGAACAAAACTAAAAGGAATCAACATTACTGTAGTAAGGTTCAACATTACTACAGTAACCTTAGAACAACCCTATTGTCAAGGTAATCTTGTTTAGTTTGAAAGTATTTCAAAAAAGACTATTCACCTCCCTTTTAGTCTCCAAAGCAGGCATATTAGGACTTTCAAGCACCAGCATCTGGCCCGTTGAGATCGAAAAACAATTGAAGGTACTTTATTATAACTGTTTGTTTTGATTTTTTATGATCCATATTATAAAAAAATAATAATGTAAATAAAACAATTATGGTTCCACCGCCGTGCAAATTGTCGCTTGTGTGGAAATCTCTTAATTAGTTCCAACAACAATTATGATACCACCGTCGGACGAAGTATCACCTGTGTAGAAACATATTACTCCCTCCGTCCTATTCAAATTACAATTTTAGCTTATGTAAGCAATAAAGTTATTCATCCTACGAATTGTCCGCGAGATGATTCAACATCGTTTTACGTAAAATTATCATGAAATAGTAATGATAGTTTAAGTTATGTATTATAATCGTGAGCAAGTGATATAATTTTCTTACGTCATTAAAACGAATAATGAAGCTCCTAAAAATACTTATCGAATAGTGCAGTGATGTTAAAATATTACAATTTGAATGAGACGGAGGGAGTAATTAGTTTCATTACAATGGAATTTACCCCTTCTATGTGGATCTCCCGTAAGTTTGATGTGCTTCCCTTCTTTGTGGTTCACCTTGGAATATTGATGTGGTTGTCCCATTTTGTGTGGTTCATCCAAAAGTGATGAGGAACTTTATATTTCATGTTGGTGCATTTGCTCCAAGTGGTGAGACTTAACCTTTTTGTTTTTCATTAAGGTACAATAAACGACGTAATGACCTCCAATGATGAAGAAATAACAAACAAAATCCGAAAAAATCTTTATGATTTATTTTGCTATTTATTGTTATTAGTAGTTCTCAACGTTGTCTTAATGATTCACTTCTTCTTTGTAATTAGATATGTGCTTTAAGAATAGTGTTAAAAGTTTTTAAGAAAAAATATATGAGTGAAATTGAATAAAACTTGCTTTATCAATTGTTATAGAAACTGATTAATTTTATTACTTTTATCAGTAAAATAAATAGCTTAAAATAAATTACAGTATTATGAAAAATAATAAGAACTGAAAGTTTGATTACTACCATCAAACTAGTAAATCCATATATCGAATAAAGAAAATTTTTATAAAATAATTAAGTTTGATAAATTTGTTATATTGTTGTATTCAGAGAAAACCATGGCAAACCTCACAGAGTTCGAATTTACAGCATTAGATCTATCAAAAGAAAATTATCTATCGTGGATTCTTGATATTGATTTACACATAGATACCAAAGGTCTAAAACATATCATAATGAAGAACAACCAAACAACTCTACAAGAAAATGCTCAAACACTACTTTTCTTGAGGCATCATCTCCATGAGGGGTTGAAATCCTAATATCTTACTGTCAAAAGTTCATATGAGTTATGGAGTAATTTGAAAGAAAGATTTGACCATCAGAAGTTGGTAATTCTTCCAATTTTCAGATATGATTGGGCTATTATGAGGTTGTAAGATTTTAAATCCGTGCAAGAGTATAATTCTGCGTTGTTCAGAATTACCTCATGTATGACTATGTGAAAAACTTATATCTGAGGAGAAAATATTAGAGAAAACATATTCCATTTTTCATCTCGCAAATGCAACTCTGATGCATCATATCGAATTCTAAAATTCACTGAGTATAATGAATTGCTTTCAATTCTCTTGGTTAGTGAAAAGAGCCAGGAGGAGTTGATGAAAAATTCTCAGGCTCGTCCAGTTGGTTTCGTCCCATTGTCAGAAACAATGACTATCAGAAATGGCAATTGACACAAAAGAGGACAAGATCATGGAGGTATTTGTGGTCGTGGAAGGTTTTGCGATCGATGTTACAATCTGATTGCAAGTGTGTGCCATCAGAAATAACAAGATGGCCATCAGTTACAGAAGAGGCAAAAAACTCCACATAATAGACCTAGGAGAAATGCCTAAGGAAAGTGTTTTGCTTATGGACTTGAAGGTCATTGGTCCAGATCTTGCAAAATTATTAAACACTTTATGGATCTTTGTTGAAACTCTATTAAAGATAAAGACAAAATACCGAAAACAGACTTCATTGAAGATCAGTTTAAACTGATTCACCACTGAAAATGTTTCAGATTTACCTAGATGTTCTAATACTAAAACAGATGGCATATATAACGAAGAAGTTGAATATGAACTCCTTGAATGGTGGAGATTTGTCTGTAGTTGTCCTTGAAGTTTTACTATTTTATTTTTAGTGGGTGGTCTCTTTTTCCCTATTTCAAGCAATATAATAAATTTTTTTATTAATAAAGGTTTTATTTACAGAATTATCATGGAAAATATGTACATTGTTGATAGTGCAATGACTCATAAAATCTTTTAAAGTAAGAAATATTTTTCAAATTTAAAGATGGGTGAAGTAAGCATTAATACAATTTCTATTACTTCAAAGATCATTGATAATTTTGAAAGTGCTAATTTTACACTATCAAATGGTATGCAAATCCTTGTCAAGCATGCTTTATACTCTCAAAAATCAATAAACAATCTTTTAAGTTTCAAGGATATTTTTCTTAACGGTTTTCATGTAGAAAGTGCAAGTAAAGTTGAAAAACAATATCTTTCTATAACTTCTTTCATTTCTGGAAGCATACAAATCTTTGAAAAACTTTTGCCTTTTTCATCCGGGTTGTATTTTGTCAAAATCAAGGTCATTGGGTCGTATACTGTTATGGATTCAAAGTCCATTGATCCTAACGCGATTTTGTTATGGCACGAGTGACTTGATCATCCAAATACTACGATGATGCGTCGTATCATTGAAAATACAAATGGACATCCTCTTAACAATAAAAAAGGTGTTTTGAAAAATAACAGTCATCATTGTATTTTTTGTTCATAGGATAAGTTAGTGACAAGATCTTTTCCATCAAAACTTGCTTCTGGTTCACATTTATTTTTTGAAAAAAATTCAAAGAGATATTTGTGGTTCGATTTATCCATAATTTGGTCCATTTAGATATTTCATGATTTTGATTGATGCTTCTAAAAGATGATCTCATGTTTGACTTCTTTCTATTCGTAATGCTGCCTTTGCCAAGCTTCTCACTCAAATTATTAAATTACAAGCTCATTTTCCAGAAAAACCCCATCAAATCTATTCGTCTTGATAATGTCGAAGAATTTACTTCAAAGGCATTTGATGGCTATTACATGTCAATAGATATCTCAGTAAAATATCCTGTTTTTCATATCTATACACAAAATGGTTTAGTCAAGTCATTGATAAAAAGAATTCAATTAATTGCTAGACCTTTACTCATGAACATAAAGTTGCCTATCTCTGTTTGGGAACATGTGGTATTACATGCTGTAAGTCTTATTCTTATTTGGCCAACGGGCTTATCATAAGTGCTCACAATTACATCTTATTAAAGATCAAGAATCAAACATTCTCATCCAAGGGTTTTTTGATGTGTTGTATATGTTCCTATTGCATCACCACAACGTACTAAGATGGGTTCATAAAAAACACTTGTAATTTATGTGGGTTTTGATACGTCTTTTATTGCGAGATATCTTGAATCTCTTACTGGGGAACTTTTCACGGCACGTTTCAAAGATTGTCATTTTGACGAAACCTTATTTCCTACTTTGAAAAAAAAGCAATGTTTTACCTAAATCAAAGTCAGAATTTTCTTGGGGGTGGGATTGCATGGATTAGATATGCGTACAAATAAATATAAAAATAAAGTAAAAAGAATTATTCACTTACCAATAGCAAATCAATTAATAATGCAAGTAAAATTATGAAGTCGCATATACCTGCAGTAAATACGCCATCAAGAATAGACATATCTCAGGAGAAGGATATTAGTAGAGACCTTGATAAGGCTCCTATTCTTGATGATAAACCATGCATAAAGCGTGAAAGACCAACAGGTGTAAAAGATAATATACCACGAAAAAGAAGGAGTGGTAAAAATATTGTATCAAATGTCCCAGAAGAAACAAAAATCTCACAAAAAAATTATTTCCTGAAAAGGATAATTTCGTTATGAGATTTCATAATCTGATAACCAAAAGATCTCGAACAATTATGCATATACAAATTAAGTATGGGATCAAGAAGATGTCATTATTAATGAAATATTTTCATATGCTATTACATTAGAAATTGATATGTCTTCTGAACCCAGAAGTGTTCAGAAATATAAATAAAGGGAGGATTGATCAAAATGGAAAGATGAAATCCGACAGAATTATAATCTTCGTTTAAAAGGGAAGTGTTAGGGCCTGTATTTTCAACACCAAATAGAGAGAATTACGGATTATTTGTATTTTATTTCATTAATTATCCATAGGTCATAGTGCAAAATTATTATTACCTATTAATTCAAAAATTCAAATTATGATCAAATTTGTCCTGAACCAAAATAAGAAAATGATTTATTACAATGTATTACAACCAATAATAATCATCCTAAAACCCTAAAAATCTAACTGAAGCCACCAATGGCCGTCGCTGTCCGTTGCCATGTGCCCGTCGTCGTTTTCGGTTCAAACAGTGCTCATATATTCAAATACAGTGCGTATGTTTCAAAATGGTATTCCAAAAACCAATGTGCACTGTTTGTCTTCAAAATCTGTCTGCACCAGACACATTGTCACCATCGCCGAAAAACACTGAACTGTGCACGAAGAGAATGAAATAGTGCGCAAAACACATTGTCGTCATCATTGGAAAACACTAAAATAATGTATGAAAGAAAGAAATAGTGCTAGTGCGTCAAACCCATCGTCACCATCGCCGGAGACACTAAACAGTGCACAAAAGGACTGAACATTCCCAAAAAGCCCACACTTTAATTTCATGAGATCGAAATGCAAACAATGCACTGCTCTAATACTGCAGACTGTTCTCATCTTGACCGGATCCAACTACTGAGCCTCGACCACCGGGATCAAAAATCCTGCACTGTTGTCACCGTTCCCTCTCCAACTAAAATAGTGCCCCAATCGTCATCGTCGACTGTGATGTCAAATCTCTCTTTTGTGCACTCTGTCCTAAGGCTCAAACAGATAGATCGAGACGGTTCTCCTCAGCTTGTATCAACAAATGCGTCCATTGAACTGCCATGGATTTATTTTGGTTGAAAGGGTTAACTCTTTGGAAAGTAGAGGTCATAATATGTGATGCAACTAGGTCAAAGAAAATTTAAACAAACTAGAGATCATAATATGTAGATTTTTTGGAGAGAATTCTTATCATATGAGTGGTCCGTGGGAGAGAAAGATAAAATAAATTGATTCTCAATTTACAGAAGGAAAGATATTGGCACTTGTCTACTTCATCAATCAACACTGGAGAAGGAAAGAAATCAACAAACCGGGAAAATTATCAAACGGGGGCATATCAGGAAGGATGTTAGGATTTTTTTAAAATCAATGATCATTTTGTAAAAAAAAAATAAGATGGGCACAACCTATTCTTAATTATCAAAGAAAAAAACAACTTTTAGGTAATTTACACCATAAAATATGACATTATCCTGGTTAGAAATAGATGGATTTTCACTCAAAAATGAAATGAAAAGAATGAGATGATGAGATATAAGGCTAGATCAGCAACCAAAGGATTCTAACAAATACCTGGCATAAATTATGAGAAAACATATTCTCCAGTAATGGATGGAATCACTTTTTATTTCCTCATTGGTTTAGCAACCATGAAAAATCTTGAAACTAAACTCATGGATGTTGTGATGGCATATTTATATGGATTCCCTGATAAGGATATCTATATGAGAATCCCTGAATGATTTAATGTGCCAAAGTCACAAAAATCCAATAGTTCTATTCAGTTAGACTACAACGATCGTTATATGAGTTAAAGCAATCTAGTCGTATGTCGTACGATCGACTAAGTGAGTATCTGATTAAATTGGGATACAAGAATAATGATGTATGCCATGTGTCTTTCTAAAGAAATCACAAGATGGCTTTGCTATCATCGCTGTGTATATGGACGATCTCAATCTTTTAGGTACTGCACAACATCTCACAAATGCAGCCTCACTCCAAAAGAGAGTGAATTTGAAATGAAAGTTCTTGGTAGGACCAAATTTTGTCTGCGTATACAAGTTGAACACTTTGCAAGTGGAATTTTTATCTATCAATCACTATATACTGAGAAGATTCTTTTTCAGTTTTATGTGGATAAAACTGATCCCTTGATATCTTCGATTATTGTTAGATCATTTGACATTAAGAAAGATGAGTTTTAACCTACAGAAGAAGGATAAGACATCTTAGGACCTGAACTTCCTTATTTAAGTACAATTGGTACGGTTATGTATCTAGCTAATTACACAAGGCCGGACATTGCTTTTGCGGTTAACCTATTAGCAAGGCATAGTTCAGCTCAAACAAGAAGTCACTAGAAGAGAATCAAGCATGTCATGCGATATCTTCATGGAAGCATTGATATGGGGCTGTTTTATTCAAAAGGAGCGAAATCCACCCAAGTTGGATTTGCAAACGCAGGGTACTTTTCAGATCCACACAAAGCAAGATTAAACACAGGTTATGTGTTTACTTTTGGAGATACTATAATATTGTGAAG
The DNA here is from genome assembly GCA_035668315.1 of Drosera spatulata. Taxonomy (NCBI): domain Eukaryota; kingdom Viridiplantae; phylum Streptophyta; class Magnoliopsida; order Caryophyllales; family Droseraceae; genus Drosera; species Drosera spatulata. The sequence continues at coordinate 28,725 of JAOVYX010006192.1, read as the reverse complement.
ATCGGTGAAGCAGACTCCTACAACAACATCTTTCAACCATTCAGAGTTTATTGCAATGCATGAGACTAGCCGAGAATGTGTGCCACCGAGATCCATGCACTACATAAAAACAATGTATCGACGACAACACTAAAAGTTTTAGCCGCTAATCTGCGATCGAAAAGTAATAGTTTCGTCGCAAAATAATTTTAGCGATAGATTTTTCTTTCCGTCGTAAATTTGCGACAGACTTCTATACTCTGTTGTAAATTAGCGACTGAAAGAGAGTGTTAGTCGCAAATTTGCGACAAAAAATTAAGTCAGTCGCTAACTTTAACGATACCCCGAATTCCAGATCCCAAAACTCGATAGATTTTGCTTTTCGTCATAAATTTGCGATGGACTTCTGTACTCTGTTGCAAATTAGCAACTGAAAGAGAGTGTTAGTCGTAAATTTGCGACAAAAAATTAAGTCTGTCACTAACTTTAACGATACCCCAAATTCCAGATCTCAGACCTTGACACTTCTCCGCACACACACACACATCAAAACACAAACACCACCACTCAGCCCAGACGTCACCACTCTACGTCGAGCCTATTCATAGAGGAGGAATTGCTCGTCGATCGTCTGCTCCACCAGTACCTCCACGACGAGATTCAACGTCGTCATCACCGATTCCTCAATCATCTGCTTCACCACCAGTGGCTTCTCCTTATACCTCATCATCCCCATCAGCAGTTGGGACTGATGATGAGTATGCTGGTGGATATCGTCTGGGGCTTACATTGGACCCCGATGGTGGTTTTTGATATGTATTTGTTTTCATTCATCTTTTAATAATTTTCCTATGTTTACTTTAAAATTCAATTTCTCTCAAATATATGATGCTCGGTTCCTTGTGATTTTTTAGGTTTCATGATCACTCTGTTGAACGTCCCAGAAATAGCCTAGAGGGAGATGAATAGGTTTCTAAAAATTTTTATCAGGTAACACAGCAAAGTTATTGGCTAAACTATACTACTTGAGTCTGCTGCTGTTAGCGGAAGTTCTGCAGTTGAGACTTTACCTTTGAAAAACTTGTCTCTTGGGACCTTTTGAGATTTAGCTAACAGTTTAGAAATAAAAATAGTGAAGAAATATAAATGACATAGGATTTATACTGGTTCAGACACCTGCTACCAATAAGTAACAGGAGCTTATTCCAGTCTTCCCTTGATGACCAGTGTAGCCAAGCTAAGAGGAGATTCACTATCTTCTTGTTTGTGGCTTACAAGAGAAACCCCTTTACAACAAGACTCTTCATGCTAAAGGAAGAAGAACCTACCTCTTTCAGTGCTCTGCTGTAGTTGTTGTTCTTCACTTGCAGACTAGTGAACCTTCTTCAGCGATCTTGAATCTTCAATTCAGATCTTGCACAACAAGTCTCCAAGGCTCTTCTTTCTTTGAAAGCTCTCAGATGATATTCAAAATTTTCTCACACTCGTCCAACCTTTTCTCCTGTACACCGTGTTTTTTCTTTTATAGGCTCAGGGAACCAGAATCCATGATTGTACGACCTGATAGTGACAGCTTTGTCTTCTACTACAGTAGACTGATCTGGCTTCACCTTTTCTAATCTTGTACACATGACCATTGCCTCAGCTTCTCGTTTTTGGCCACTTCCTTTTTCCTTTCCATTTCAGCACAACTTATACTGCATCCAGACTCATGCACCAGGTCTACTGCACGTCTCTGCTGCACACCCTCTGCTGCAGTCTCTACTGCAGCCCTGTATCGCCAGCCTCTGCTGCACCCTCGGCTACATGAGCTCTACTGCACAGTCTTCATATCCAGTCTTTCTGCAACTTCACTTGCACCAAGTACTGCAGACAGTCTACTGCAACTTAGCTCCCACTCAATAGCTTTCAGACCTCATCTGCTCAGCCTGGTAGTGTAGCCTCGTATGTACCCAGCACTGCACTCAGTCTTCTGCAATTCAGCTTACACACTTGCACTGCGATATGGCTCACTTCACTTTGCTGCTGGAACTGGCCTTGAACATCAGAATGATCCTAGATCATGAGAACTCCGAGACACTTTTGCTGCCGTATGCATCTGATCTCTGGCATGTGATTTTGTAGCCCCCTGTACTCTGCATAGCCCTCGTCTGCATGTCTCTGTTGCATGACCTTTGGTCCTAGTCTGCAACTACCTAGCTAACTATTACAGCCTAAGCATCTATTATATACATAATTTCCTTTTAAGTTTTGTTCATCAATTTCTGTACAAACGGAGAGATTGCATATTCCTATCATCTGTGGTATCCCATGTCACGGAGTCCTTCGAGAGTTGTTATGTTGGCCCATGGACATGTTGGACCGACATCTCTAAATGGGCGAGGGATAAGATTTGGGGATACTTCAGGGTAAGATTTAAAATTATAAAATTTATATCTATTTATTTAGTTTTTATATAGTTTTAATTGTCGTCAATAACCATATTAGTTTTTTAATTTTTTCTTTGGAGTTGCAGGAGTTGTATCATTGGAAGAAAGAGCACACTAATCTCGTGATGGCCATGTGGAGGGCAGAGGTGATCGATCGGGTTCGTGACAACGTGCACAATTGAAGCAAGCTGTACAAAAGAGGAAGAAAGTCCTTTGGTGCAATAACGAGACAGAGGAGACCCTTAAAGTGTTATAGAAGTCGAAATAGTTTCAAGACCAATCTCAGCGTGCTCAAGAGAACAGGAAAAAAGCAGAGGCGAAGCATTCGCAGGGATCGGTGTCTACGGTCAGTGTCGCCTTGAAGATGGTAAGTAACTTGTTTAATTAGGCAAATTCAATTATGTATAAATTTATTTCTTTAATTTTATCGCTGATTGGAATGAATGTTTACTCTATGGTATCTTTTTGATTGTTTGTTTGCAGGAAAAAGAGTTGAAGAGAAAACCAAAGAAGATTGATGTGTTTGAGAAGACACACACCAAGCCTGACGTGGTGGTGTGGTGTGATGAGAGATCAAAGGAGACGACGATAAGTTTACTTCTTCTTTTTTTCTTTTTTCTTTTTCTTAAGATTGTAACTCCGGATATTGTTTTTTAATAACTAATTGAATTATTTTTTTCAATCAAATAGCAAGTATCCGAGTTATATATATATAAGGCCCAGTACATCATACTAGAGAAGGAGCTCATGGATTGCCTGTTCGCGGAGACGCAGCCCGGTACAGAGCCGACTAAGAAGGTGATCAGGGATGTGCAGAGCCAGACGTACCTCCAGGCTGCTGGGTGAAAGCAAGGGCGCGTCTATGGTCTTGGGTCTGCCAGCTCCATGTTCTACACGAAGGATACACTGTCCTCGAGTGGAAAGGGGTCTACCTCATTCGGTGTTGCAGGAGAGCAATTCGGTGTTGACGGCACGCATTGACGAGCTGACACAGTTAGTGCAGCAGCTTTCGCAACAGTATCAGTACGGTAACAACCCTCTTGATCGACCTTTTCACTAGCCTCGGGATCCACCGTCTCCTCCCGGCACATCCGAGCAGACTCATGTGTTCTAAACTTGGATGTTTTGTATTTTTTGTTGGATGTTTTGGTTATTTGAATGATAATATCGTGTAACTTATTTAACTAAAAATATGATATCTAACTTGCGTGTATGGTTCGTGTTTGATGTTGGTTTGACACCCCAAAAATATATTTTGGGTGTATGGTTGTTTGTGCACAGCAGGCGAGGCTCGAATTCAGCTATTTTTTTTCTTTCGAAAATCAGTTTTGCGACGAAAACATATCATTTCGTCGTTAATTTACAACGGATTTCATCGCAAACAAAGAAAGGTTTCCATCGCAAATTAGCAACAGCTTCCGTCGCTATTTAACGACTGCAGGTTCTTTCCGTCGCAAAGCTTATGAACACACAATGTGCGACAAACTTCTCTGCAGTCTCTAATTTGCGACAGATCCGTTGCTCATCTGCGACGGATTTTGAATCATCCGTCATTAAATCAATTTGCTACTAGGTCTTTTGCGACAGTTACTTCCAATCGCAAGTCCGTCACTAAATACTGTTTGCGGCGGAATTTACGACGGAAGTGACTGTTGCAAATGGCCTATTTTTGTAGTGATGATATAATATATACAGTAGTCAAGTGAGCTGTCTTCATTTCATGGAAAGTCTACCATCTTATATGAAGGTAATGTAACTTGTGTTGCGCAACCTAAAGATCACATCAAAAATGACAGAACAAAGCATATATCATCAATGTTCTTCTGGTCACATTATCTTCAGAAGGAAACAAATCCCCTCAAGTGAAAATTTGAACGATTTATTCACAAAGGCATTAATCACCGGGAGCAATCTTTCTGATGCTCAAACACAAGATTGGAATGAGAAGGTTTAATAATCTTCTTTAATAAAATTTCAATGTTTAAAGGGTTTATTTGAGGAGAAGATTGCACTCTTTTTTCTTCGCTAAGCTTTTTATCCCACTGGATTTTTCATGACAAGGTTTTAACGAGACAATCTTAATTGGTAATAAATACATCAAGGGAAAGTGTTTTAATTATTCAAACATAATTACCCTTTGAAAATAATGTATTTACACCTAAGCCTAGTTATTTTCTTTAGATCTCGCATACTTTTGAGGCTATTAAAGGAGCTTACCTAATTAGCTATTAAATACCTAATTATGTTAATTATGTGAGAAAAGATTAGATATTTATTAATCGTTTTGAGCCCTTTAAATATAGTTCATTTGTAAGGTATTATGTATACATATCTAAGAGAGGAAAAACCTCCATTTCTCTCTCCATATTCTCTCTCTTTAAAATAGTTTAATTATTTTATTAATTTTAACATTTATTATCCGATGAAATTAATCCAGATATATCGACGAGTCGGTTCAACCTGCGCAAGCATTTGTTGTACAAAAAAAAAAATATTTTAAAAATTTTATGTTCATATAGTCTATAATCATTTAAATAACTTTACAATTTGGTTTTGTAGATTTTTTTCTAAATGGATAATTGCACTAATATATTTAAGGCAAGTTTCATTAATTATAATATCATAAATATTTTTAGACACATTTAGATAACTAATGACATTTGTATTTACATTTTGATATCTAAATACAAGTAAATGATGTAAATGCCCCATATAATCATATTTTCCTCCTGCGTCAATAATTGACCTACTCCCCTGAAACACTCACTCCCAGGCCACCACACCGCCGACCACCTTGCTTCTTGCCTCCAGCAACCGCAAACACTCCGTACTTCCCGCCTCCATTTCTTCATCCTCTTGCACCACTCGATTCCCTCTCCTCCGATCCCGACCACACTTCTCTGCCACCACATCAAACCAAGAATAGCAACCACTGTTGCTGTTGTCGTATAGTGTTGGACAAGAAACCATCGTCATAACCATCGTATTTCACTTCTTGTGTTTGATTATTCTGTGGATTGTTCCGGGTAATGTGAATGTTTGGTCATTGGTGTGGAGAGATTTGATCAGCGATTGAAACATTCGCAGGTGTTTAGTTCGAGAGAATCTTGTGATTGATAGTCTCGGGAAAGTGGATGTCAAGTCCGGGCTTCCAGCGACAACTAGCACTGAGAGGCAGGAGCTATTCGATAACAATGAGCATATTAAGAATCGTTTGGTTGGATTTTCGAATTGGTTGCCGGTGATTTTGGTTTGGTTCAGGGTTTGATCGATGTGACATCAACAACAAAATCTAAAACGATAGGACATCATGACTATGACTGACGAGAACCCCATCAACAATGAATCAATGATTAGTTGTTGTTTGTTATCTATATCTGGAATATAAGGAGTACTTGGGTTATTCTTTAATTATTGGGAGATCGGTAGTCTATAAACGTGTACGAGGAGTTCAAATCTGAATATTATTCAAATCATATTGGAGTAATATGTCCTTATTTCGTTTGGTATTCATCGAACTGGTTTTTTTTTTTCCCGATCGTTTTAAAATAAATGAATTTTTTTTATAATCTTTTGACATAAAAAATATCAAATCAATCACATCTGTTATAGTATATCTACTAATTTCTTTCTCAACTGTTACAATAAACTCTGTTACCATTAAAAAAATATTTTTTCTTCAATAAATTCTCACAAATTCAACATACGTATATATTTATGTATCGAATCAAAATATTTCGATTAATATCAAACGCAATTAAGCTATTTATAGTTGTCCCCTGTAGTTCATATTTAATTTTATGAGGTTCAAATTCAATTTGTTTTTTTCCTTTTACTTTCTCCCCCACATCTTTTTTAAAGTTGTCACATATTCTTTTTTAAGTTGTCACATATTCTTTTTCCGGTGCTGTGTGTAATTTCTTGCATAATTTGACAAGCATCTATACTTGTTGTAGTACAAGTCATTAAGGTCCCAACCAAGTGACTTAGTTAGAGGATTGGTCAAGTTTTGATTAGTCTTAACCTAAGCAATTATAATGATATCATTTTATATTAATTGTCTCACAAATTTATATCTTAGAACAATATATCTGGACTTATTATTATAGGTTGTACTATATATCGTTACCAAAATCGTTTCACTATCATAATATAATGAAATGACGAAAATTGGACGGGAATTAGCAACAAGTTCCTAATCCCATTCGCTTCTTGTTCACAAGAAGTTAGTGTAATGAACCTCGACTCCATAGATGAATGAGATATGCACATTTGTTTCTTGCAACCCCAAGAACTGCACCACTTGGTAGGATGAATATCTACCCACTTACGGATCCAACTCGTATCTGTGTATCCCTCTAATACGACGGGTTCTCTATGATAAAACAATCCTAAATCTTTTGTTCTCTTAAGATAGTCCAATATTTTATCAATAGCTCTTCAATGCGCAGCGCTTGGATTGCTAGTATATCTACTAAGTTTATACACGGAGTAAACAATATCCGGTCTAGTGCAATACATGGCTTACATCAAACTATCAATAGCAGTTGCATACTCTAATTGACCCACCGCTCTATCAGTATTATTCTTCAACTTACCATTCACATCAAAAGACGTGTTTTTCTCTTTAAGTTCAAGATGATTGAACTTTGTAAGCATTTTTTGGGCATAATGAGATTGTCTCATAGCTAAACCTCCACTATGTCTCTTGATCTTGATACCCAAGATGATAGATACTTCGTTGTTTCATTTACTCCAATCAAGTCAATGCCGATGATCAATATATCATCAACATACAAAACACACACTATACTCTTTGATAAACTTGAAGCAAATGCATCTATCCGCACTATCATGACAAAAACCATAAGTAAGTATAGTGGTATCAAACTTTTTATGTCATTGTTTATGAGCTTGTTTGAGACCATAAAGGGATTTGATTAATTTGCATACTTTATTTCCATTTCAGGTAACACAAATCCTTCGGGTTACTCCATATATACTTTTTCATTTAGATCTTCATTTAAGAAGACGGTCTTCACATCCATTTGATGGACATGAAAATGATTAAGTGAAGACAATATAATTAAAATTCTCATAGAAGTAATGCGAGTAATGGGAACATAAGTATCAAAATAATCAATGTCTTCTTTTTGTCTAAATTCTTTAGCTACTAATCTTTCTTTAAAGGCTTTTATAGTTTCATCGGGGTTATATTTTCTTCTAAATATCCACTTACACCCAATAGGTTTAGATCCTTTAGGTACATCTATCAATACCCATGTATTCCCCATTATTGATCCATTTCATCATGTATGGCTTTTTTTCAAAATGCGGAATCTCTAGATGACATTGCTTCATTATATGTTCTAGGATCATCTTTTAGAGCATACGCATAAGGTATTTTAGTGAAAGAATTGCTCTTCCTATCTCCTTTAACTAAGAAGATTATGAATTGGGAAGAAATAAAGTTAGGATATATGGTCTTTTCTTTCCTTGTCGTAGTGCTTCTTTTAGTCTCAACTACTTGTTGATGAACACTAGGTTTCTTTCTCTTTGGTTCACTAGTTTTTGGTTCACTAATTTCATCATTATCTTCTTCAATAATCACAAAATCATGACTGAATTTATTTATACGAATTCTATATCTCTCGATTCAACAATGACATGTGACTCTAGGTCAAGAAGTCTATATGCTTTGCTATTCTCAGCATAGCCAACAAATATACTTCTAAGAGCTCTAAGTCCAAGTTTGGTTCGCTTAGGATCGGGAGCCCTATAATATGCTAAACACACTTTAAAATAGTACAAATTAGGTTTTCTACCATGTCATAGATCATAGGGACTTTTTTTTTTTTTTTTTTTTTAGATGATGGAACCCTATTATGTACATGACATGTGGTGTAGAGGACTTCACCCCATAGATTATGTGGTAACTTAAGCATTGTTAAGCATGCAATTTATCACTTTGACTAAAGTTCTATTCTTTCTTTCGGATAGATCGTTTTGTTGTAGTGTGTATGGGGCTATCCTTTGATAAATTATACCATGATCTTCACAAAATTCATCAAACTCATTAAAAAAGTATTCACCACCCCTATCAGAACGTAGAACCTTAATCTTCTTCTCAAATTGGTTCTCTGTTTTCGACTTGTATTTCTTGAACATGGGAAAAAGTTCATCCTTTGATCTAAGTAGATACACATACAAGTATCTATTAGCATCATCTATAAAGATAATGAGAGACCATTTGTCACCTATTGTCAAGACTCCATTCAATTCACATATATCGAAATGGATTTAGTGTAGGTTTTGAGAGTTCCTTTCCACACTATCAAATGGTCTCTTCACCATCTTACACTTTACACACACTTCATATTTCTCAAGAACAAGTTCAAACATATCTAGATTTTTCATTAGCATTCAAATGGGTTAAATGTTGATGTCATAAAGTAGAAGCTCAAGAACACAAGTAAAAGGAATATTATTATCTATTATGTTATCAAATTTATACACCCCTCTTAATGATATGTCAGGATATTTTGATCAATACATTTTATAGAAAGGGTTTTAGGTCATTTTGCTTGTAATCGGAGTTCCATTTTCTCAACTTTCTGACTCCCCGATTTCCCAACTTCTCATGTCAATCAAAGACATTATTCTTCGCCTTTCCAACTTCTCCAACTGCTCACATTAGTGCCTCATTGATTACCTTGTATCACCTTCTCCCCACTTGCAGTCCGGCCAGCCTTCTATGCTCAAATATCCCTTTTCCCTCCTTTATTCCTCATCTTTCACCGTAACAATGTCTCACCAATAAATCAATGGTGACATGCATTCTGCTGCTGTTCTAATCTCTAAAAGAATTCCATGTTTCGATTTTTCTTTGGTTTCTTTGCTATTGCACTTTTTTTTGTACGCGCGTTCATTTCCATTACTCCCAAACAAGGTAATTACATAGTTCTGAGATCAGGGATAAAACCCCTTCTCAACCTACATACACTGCTTCTGCACTTTTAATTTATTTACTCTTGATGGTTTATGGGTTTTGGTTGTTGCTTTTTTTGGATTAATTTATAGGTGGGTAATCGATATGATAGGAGCTGGGTTGCGATTTGACAAGAGAATTTGGTTCACCGAATTCAGTCATTTCTTGTGTTTTTAATATGCCCATGATATTGTTTTTGTTGTCATTGCATAGATTGATGTCGATCGAACAGGACTGATTTCGCTTTACCGTTTCTGGGCTTTGCAATGTGCACGCTTTTCTCTCCAATAGGTTCAGCTTTTAATCTATGCTTATTTCTTTTCTTACTTTTTATTTGATTTGCCTACCCCTTCATCCGATATGACTAACCAAATGGGCAAACTTGATGGAACTTGACACCTGAATGACCGATCGGATCAATTGATCGAGCGGTGGAGGCAAAGAAGGTGATGGTACTGTAACCGAAGTTTTTAAAGCCTTGATATGATCGGTTTCATCTTATATGAACAAGAAGAAATTAAAGATCACAAGCATATTAAGGTGCATGTGCTACAGAAGCATTTTGCCCTCTTCTGGATGGTGATGGTATTATATATTTACCCATGGGAGACATATAGAGGTACAAAGTTCTTCGTACTGTTTGGTTTACCGCTTTGTTGTGAACATACTCATCTTGCTTTTTGCTACTACCCAACACCTTTCTCTCGTGTAAGTTTTACGATTTTATTAGTATCACACAGCAAATGTACAAAAATGGAGTTATAATAGGTTTTAAATCAAATCATTCAGAAAAGTTTGACTAAATCACACATTTCTCGGTGACCATAGCACTTAAATTGTAGGGCGCGAAGGCCATGAGGTCTTCATTTTTAACTCTATCACTCTATTCGCCGATACAAGCCCTCAATTCTGCGTCCTAGCTCAAGCCTTCTCTTAATCTTTTGCTTTAACGAGGGAAATCACATCGAAAGACATTTTCGGACTGATCATGATGTATTTAATTGCAGATAACTATAGATCTTTCAGTTGTATTTCAAATCATCTTATCTTTAGGAATGTTGTTGTTGTATTTTTCTATATATACTCATTTTGGGTTATGAATGAAAATGTTCTCTTCTCCCATTTTTTTTTATTTTTTTATTACGGATTTTGGAACTTAAGTTATATTGCTCATTCAATTAACGTCTTCATTTAAAATGATCTAATGCAGCAGCTTCGGCCTTGCCTTGGTTCATGATTAAGCTCAGTATGAACTTCATTCATATATCCTTTTTGAAATAGCTTCAGTTTCAGGAGCAGAAGCATGAAATAGCGGATACTATTTTGAGCAGTTAAACACTTTTTTATGATGCTTTTGACAGTAGAAAAATAAAGCTTTATGATGCTTTCTATGATACTTGAATACGACTTCAGTGTATTATTATCATGTCAATATTTCTGATTGAAATTAAATAAATATATCATATATGTATTTCCTTGTGTTTATGATGCTTTTGAAAATTTGTAGTGTCCATCGGAATTAAAGCATGTATCATAGATGTGAAAATTTGTAGATAATCACATTTAAAGTTATGTGTGGTTATATGTTAGATTTGAAAATCTACGTTGTGATTAAAAAACTCATTTTGACATCAAACTGGAGAGAGAGTAATATATTTTTTTTTTGATGAAAGAGTAATATGTTTTTTTATAAAAAAAAAGAGTAATATGTTTTTAATCTCAAAGCATAAATACCTTTTTCCCTTTCTGTTTTCCGTATTCGATGATGCTCTTGCTTTCATCGACTATAATTTGTACACAATATCAGCCACATATTTGTGAATGATGTGGTTTGTTATGATACTCTCAAATTATAACATAGATTTATTACATTAATCTACAACATTTAATCGGTTTAGGGAAGCAGCAAGTAGCAGCAGAAGTTGTCAATTAGGAACAGCTTGGGCCAAATCCTATTGTTTTTTAGAAAAAAGAACAAAAAACAAAACAAAAAACAAAATCAAGAAAAAATAAAATTAATCAATTGGTCAATTTTATTATATATTATTAATGGGCAGTTCCTGTTGTTACTTTCTTTTTTCGACTATTTTTTTCGTTATGAGATGAATATATCTTCAGAGAGCAAATTATTTTCAATATTTCAGTTGCAGCTTACATATTTGCAACCTTTATCTAACAATTTGTAAAGTTGTTTTTTTCAGTAATTTTGAACCTTAACAATAAGGAAAAAAATGAATATATGTCATAATATATTTAAATTTAGGTGTGTTTTTATAAAGTCAATGATTGAAATAAAATATAGTCATGATATCGAATGTCAATCTACTACCGAGCATCACTTAAGCCCATGCCCCGAGCGTTTTGATGAATTACTGGTTCATCGTTGCCCATCAGAGGAGGTTGCACCTGAGCATGGAACTAAACTGTGCCCGGACGCTTTGATAAAAAAAATATGGTTACCCTTTTCCAGCTTTACTGTCACTTTTTGAAGGCACAAAACACTTAATATTTAGTAATAGGTTTGTCCATAAAGAATATACAGGTGTTTGGTGCTTGTAGAGCGGTAAAGCCAAAGCCAAGCTTAAACCCCGGCCTGATCCGACCCAACACGCATACGTTTGTGTGTTTGTAAAATCCATATGTCTAAGTAATCAATTCAAGAGAAATGTATTGATAAAGCCTTTGTATATGTTCTCTCCCCTTCCTACACCGTTAATATGGGTAAAGGTTTTCAAATAATTTTTTGTTCCCTTTTATTCCATCTACACAAGTGTCTACACAAATTTGTCTCCGTCACAATTCTAAATAACCTTTATATAACGTTTTAATACTCCAATAATAATATTTAAGGAAGCAATATCAATAGGAAGAACATAGGGTTCCCATTGCTCGATTCCAAACACTTTTTTTTTTTTTTTTTTTTTCTGGCCATCCTTACCTGTTTCGGTCACGGATTTCAATAGTTTTTGATGAAATCAAATCTTGGAATTGAGTTGTTGCATTTTAACAACTTTGGTTTTGATGCAGACATGTGAAGCGATGAGGTGAACTTGTACCGCAACTTTATTATCAAAGGAGTTTCGGATGTTATTTAAATGATTTTTCTTTGGATGTTTTGATCGATCATGTTAGTTTTTGTTGTAAACAGACCTATTAAAACCATTAAAAAATTATCAAATTGATTGTGCATCGATTATTCTATTTAATTTCGATAACGTGTAACTAATTGACGGATGGCAGGAGTGTTCAATCAGGCCTAGGAAGAATCAAGAGAATAATGAAAAAGATGGAGTATATGGCTATTTCATTAGCAAATTAAATTTAGACAAATTAGGTTTACGGAGTTTTGTTTTGTACCACGGTTACCTAAAGATGCAGCAACAACCTTTTAATTTTAGGCGTGTTATTAATTATTATAAATATATAATATAAATGTATAAGTTTTTTTTGTACTCTAGCTATCCATGTCTTATCCGTTTATATATGTTATGTTTATATTGGTTTATTTCATGATGAATTAACATTGATTATTAAATCTTTTCAAAAAAAAATATTGATCATTAAAAATCTTCTTTATTATTATAGTATGAAGAGCTTTTTTCTTTTGAGAAAATAATAATATGAAGAATTAATCCTATCAAATTGAGCCTAAACATTATCAAGTATTATCGTAAAATTGAAAACAATCACATTGAGTTAAATATATAATGCTAATAAAAGGATTTATTTATTGATAATTGAATATTTTTCATATGTCAACGTACTATTGGATAATTCGATAGTGGGATTAACATTGCTTAGGAAAGGTTTTCACTCCATATTGTTTGTACCCTTTTCTCATTTGAAAATGTATGGTTGACAAAAATATAATTATATCATATATCATATTACCTTACTATCATTTTTCTCCCTCACTTTTCACATTCTTCTCTTATAAGAGAAATGTGACCTATCACCAAGCACCATCCAACGGTGTAGATTTTAAGTTATTGATATTTAGATTTTTGTTTTTTTCAATTTTCTTTTATTTTTAACTCATGCAGATTTTAAATTGATTTTATTTTTATCTTTTAATTCAATTTTCAAAAAGATCATCAACTAAAATATTTCACCGCATCTTCCTTGTTGCCAAATTTTGTTATGGAGGAAAATATCTATAACCAATAACAAATACAATACACCTATTTAAATATATAAAATAATATTCACCTTTTTTGGTACCAAAATTTGGATTTCTTTGATAGCAAGTTTGGTTAAACCTCCATTAAATGACTAAAATTCAAATTGAATGTATTTTATATAACTTGACTTTCCATTTTTTCTAAAATCCAATATGTTTCAAATACGTGTAAAAATATAAAAGTAATAAATAATAAAACTAAACCAATATAAATATAAATATAAATAATTTATGTTGTTTTTTAATTAAATTTATCAGTATCAATTATCAAACAAAAAAATTATAAGATTAGAAAAAAATTTAAAATCAAAATTGAATAATGTTTTTTTTATTGAGATAATTACCTATTAGTTATCAAACCCTAAAATCTAATATATATTGTATTACTCAGTCTCTTTGAAAAATAGTATGACAGGACATTATTGTTATTTAAAAAAATTAAACCAATTAAAAAAAATCTAATCTAACATCTAACATATATTTTAACCAATTAAAATCTCATAGTAATTTCAACCAATATAATATCTCAAATTTAACATAAAATATTTGGATTAAATAAAAAATATATAATAATTATACGTATAAAATCTTTCACAAAGAAGCAGTATTCTAGTATTTATCAATTATTCAACCCAACTATCTTATTTATCAATAATTTATCTACAAAAAATAAAAGACTTCAATTCATTAAGGAAAGACAATAAATCTGTTGAGTCAAACGAGGATGTATAAAAATTAAGTGATAGACAAACTCTTGTATTAGAATATTCAAGTATGTATCAAGACTGAGACAGGTCTCCATGGAAAATGAGCCTACAATGGGTGCATAATAAGGCTGGTTTAGAGAGGAATGCAGTAAGTTGGTTCAGGAAGGAACACAGTAAGGTTGGTTAAAAGGAATGCAATAAGGCTAGCTGCATTAATTAAGGTCATGAGTAAAGGAACAGTAAACCTTGGGCATTTAGGCTTTGCAGTAAGGAATAGTTGATTCTGGATTGCTTCTAATTGAAGAAGATTACTGCAGTAAGGCTGAAGAACAGTAATATTGAGTTCAACAGAAGGGTCCAGATGAATGAAAGGTTGGTCCTGAATTGCTTCCGCGAGGTTACTATAACAAGGTTGAGTTCTATAGAAGGGATCAGAAGAAATCAAAGTTCACGGATTGTCTTTTGTGCGGTGTCGGCGTACTTTTGTACATCAACATCAGAGATCACGAGTTTGTGAATATGGTTCTAGGATGACATAAAAATGACGTTAAAAAAAAAAAAAAAAAGAGTTTCACAATGGTTAAAAATTTGGAATTGCCTATAAATACAGGGGCAATATCCAAGATTTCACAACCTTTGTATTGATGAATCTCCTTTACTCTGAAAGACAGGTACAATAAGGCTTTAATTGAGTTGAGAAAGAAGTTGATAGCTGAAGATACATGAGTCAGCTTGAAAATAGAGTTGAATAGCACTAGCGTTAGACAAATGATTTCAAAAGGTTGTTTCGAACCCTGTTGAGAAGAAGGAAAGATCTTGTAATCGGTTTATTGTCATTTACATGCAATAAAGTGACAGGTTAATGTGAACCTAAAACAATCACACGTAATACGATCCTCTTGATTTATCACACTAATAATCATGAGAAGATTTGAGTAAGGGATATAACCGTAATTTAGCTATATACTCTAACAAGTATAAAATTTTTTATGTTTTTACGTTACTGCTTTTATCACCTTTAACCCTACAGGTAATCAAGTTCGACCAAACAATAAACTAAAAAAAACAAACTTTACTGCAGTAAGGTAAAAAACAACTTTACTGTCCAACTAACTTTTATTAATTTGATAGCAAGGTTCAAAAGAGAGACTATTCACCTCTCCTCCCCTCTCATCTCATAGCAAGCTACATTCTGACTTTCGAAATCATTCCTAAAATCAAACCAAATAAGAACAAATAGTAATTAATAAATTTAGGGGTGACTTCTTGATAAATAATTTTCAAAAATAAGATTTATTGATAATTTATACTTTTCTATAAGAATTAATATCATATTGTTTTTCTATTTATTTTGGAAAAAAGTAAACTAAAAAATAAAAAAGAAAAATATAAGAGAATACGGATGGAATGATGACGACCGTTCCTTTCGCTGTGGAACCAAGCGGTTCTTGCTCTTCTTTTTTTTTCTCTCCTTTTCTTTCTTTTTTCCAAACCTCGACCATTCGCAGCAGTTTTTCTGTCCCTATCTCTATACTGCAGTGTTACAATGTCATTATCTTTGTATAGGGATCCAGTTTTTTACTCATCACAGAGTAGATTTCCTATATCGATTTTGTATATAGATTTTCATATTTTTATTTATTTATTGATTTTTCATAATATATTGAAATATTATATTCCATCTGTCCCAGATAAATTATGACAAATTGTTAAAAAATGGATGTCCCATATAAATTACAACGCTTTAGCCACCATCGCCTTCTCCGCTCTCACTATGACGGACCTTCTTATAGGGACCACCATAACCGAGCCGGCGAAGAGGAACCCATATGAGTTTAGGGAAACCCTAGAAGGAGGAATTGCCATTGTGGGGATTCAAAACCCTAGTTTGGGTGTTGATGGGCAGTGTTGAATTGGGTTATGCTGATTTGAAGGAGAAGTTCCTATGAGAATTAGAAGAATGTACCCATCAATGGCGTAATTTGTACATACTGAATAAGATTAATTAATGAGAGATTGAGAATAGAGAAGAGGGAGGGAGAGTGTACCTGAGGAGGAAGAAAAATGGGACTCATTGTGATGAAGATAATGAGAAATAAGTGGGTGATTGGCTGCTATGGTCTGGGTTTCCATGCATGGAAAACAAATTGCATTTTAGTGACGAAAAAACTTTGCGACGGAAAATATCCGTCGTAAAATTTTTGAAAATGCGACGGATCCGTCACAAAAAAAAAAAAAAAAAAAAAAAAAAAAAAAAAACAAATTTGAGAAAAAAAGAGAAGAAAATTTTGCGACGAAAAAGTTAATGCCCGTCGTAAAAATATAAACTTTAGCGACGCATCCATAGCAAAATAATATAGTGTATCACTTTTTAGTACGGATCCGTCTCAACTACATTGGTTTCCAACACTTAGAAAAATTTTGAATTTGCATTTTGTTTTTTACCGACGGATCCGTCGTAAATGTTTTAAAAGTTTTTTTAAAATATTGAGTGTTTTGTTACGGATTCATCTCAACTATATTGGTTTTCAACACTTAAAAAAATTTTAAATTTGCATTTTGGTTTTTAGCGACGGATCCGTTGCAAATGTTTTAAAAGTTTTTTTGAAATATTGAGTGTTTCGTTATGGATCCGTAGCAAACCGGACGTGATTGCGACGGATTCGTAACAGAGTTGTCATATCTGCGACAGAATTCGTCTCAACTACATTGCTTTCTAACACTTAGAAAAATTTTGAATTTTCATTTTGTTTTTTAACCACAGATCCGTCATAAATGTTTTAAAATTAGGAAGCAACACAAATAGTCAAGTTTAAAATTTTAAAATTTTGGGAATTTAAAAGTTTTTTTTTATAAATATGGAGTGTTTTGCTACGGATCCGTAACAAACTGGACGTGTTTGGGATGGATCCGTAGCAGAATTGTCATATCTGCGACGGAATCCGTCGCAAAATGCAGTTTTCAAAATATTTTATTATTTTTTTTGTTTATGGTGTAAATATTTTTTCCATGTACGATGATACGTTTAAATTTGTTACATCAAAATAAAATAATTAGTTAATATTAATATTTTTTTATTTGTGCATGTATTATGTATAAGGTTAATTTTTTATTTGATATATTAGTAATTACTTCTAATGCATAAAGTAAATGAAAGGTAAACAATTTTACGAAAAACGTTGGAATAACTTGCTATATCGATAATGTTAAAGGGATTGGTTATCTTATGAGCTGAAAATTAGGGTATTTAGGGTTATTTTGTATCGTCGGTGAAAATATGGAGACGGATCCGTAGCAAACTGGATAGTATTTGCGACGGATCCATAGCAATATATTGAATATTGCGACGGATTCCGTCGCAAATGATGCATAATCTAAACCTTTTATTTTTGTTTTTTAAGTTGTTAACATTGTTGTTTTTTACGTGGTTAACATAATCAATTTTGTGTGAGGCGCTCTGCAAATTTGCAGCGACAACAATTTCAAAAGGTATCATTTTAACTAGCAATTTGTTGAATGGAATTTCGTTCGAATCATTTTCTCTCAGATTTTGTCGTGCATGCAATGCATTCAACAAATCAAAGTTTTTTTTGGATTCGAAAAAATGTGATTATAAATAACAATAAATTTGTAAACCCTAGATAGATGAACAGAATGTCAAATCTTGTGTGTGTGTGTGATATATTACTATTTGTTAGGGTTGAAACATAAATTCATACCGTTAGACAATTAACCGGCGCTCTATTTTGAAATGAACAGGCGCTCTGTTTGAAATTAAACATGCGCTCTCTTTGAAAATGATCAGGCGCTCTGTTTGGAAATGAACAGGTGCTCTGCGTACTTTCAAATAGAGCGCATGTTTAATTGCAAACAGATCGCCTGTTTAAAAATAAACAGAACGACTGTATAATTTTAAATAAGGGCTCTCGAAACTTTCAAATTGCGCTCTGAATTAAACAGGCGCTCTGTTTATCTTGTGTGGGTGTGATATTTTACTATTTGTTAGGGTTTGAAACATAAATTCACACCGTTAGATAATTAACCAGCACTCTTTTTGAAATTAAATCGACGCTCTGTTTGAAAATGAACAGGTGCTCTGTTTGAAATTAAACATGCGCTCTCTTTGAAAATGAACAGGCGCTCTGTTTGGAAATGAACAGGTGCTCTGTGTATTTTCAAATAGAGCGCATGTTTAATTTTAAACAGAGCGCCTGTTTAAAAATAAACAGAACGACTGTATAATTTTAAATAAGGGCTCTCGAAACTTTCAAATTGTGCTCTGAATTAAACAGCCGCTCTGTTTATCTTGTGTGGGTGTGATATTTACTATTTGTTAGGGTTTGAAACGTAAATTCACACCGTTAGATAATTAACCAGCACTCTTTTTGAAATTAAACCGACGCTCTGTTTGGAAATGAACAGGCGCTCTGTTTGAAAATGATCAGGTGCTCTGTGTATTTTCAAATAGAGCGCATGTTTAATTTCAAACAGAGCGCCTGTTTAAAAATAAACAGAACGACTGTATAATTTTAAACAGGGGCTCTCGAAAATTTCAAATCGCGCTCTGAATTAAACAGGCGCTCTGTTTATCTTGTGTGGGTGTGATATTTTACTATTTGTTTGGGTTGGAAACATAAATTCACACCGTTAGACAATTAACCGACGCTCTATTTGAAATTAAACCGACGCTTTGTTTGGAAATGAACAGGTGCTCTGTGTATTTTCAAACAGAGCGCATGTTTAATTTCAAGCAGAGCGCCTGTTTAAAAATAAGCAGAGCATCTGTTTTAAAATAAACAGAACGTCTGTATAATTTTAAACAAGGGCCCTCGAAAATTTCAAATGGCGCTCTAAATTAAACAGGCGCGGTGTTTATGAATTTGACATTATTATCAAATATGCAACAGAAACAATGGCAGGACAATACAGGAGCAATTTAGGAGCCTTGGTGAAAATTCTCACATGTCCAAAAGAGGGAATAACAGTTACGGATCAACACAAATTATATTTCATAAAGACCCCCTTTTGAAATCTCATAAAAGCGATTCTTGAAAGAAGGGTGATGATTGGGAATTCGAGGAAAAACGATCTTTGCATACATCAGATTGTGGCAGGTTACAACAGAATGGAAAGATCCTTCACCTTAGGCAACCATATATGCACGATCAACGAAATGGACATGAAACTGATTTTTTGGAATAGTTGATGGCAATATTGACATGGATCAGGATAGGATGATGGAGACAATAAATGAGTCTGAATTCCTGGATAGACGTTTTAAGGATCGAAAAACGGTAAGCAAACCACAAAGGGAATTGACAACAAGGAAAATCAAAGAGACTTTGATTGAAGTTTTACAAAAAACAGAAGTGTCAGATTACGAGGACACAGCACGACTGCTGGTGCTCTATCTGTTGAGTACACTGTTTGTGAGCACGTCCAAGCCTTCGTTGAATTGGAGTTACTGTAATTTCGTGGCCGACATTGAAAAAATATGTGATTACAAGTGGACGTCCCACTTTTTCCAAAAATTGATTGGATCATTGGATGATAATTGCTTCATTCCAGGAAAAGTGACAAGATGCGCAATGCTAATCCCTGTAAGTATTTCAGACGATACAAACTGATGTTTTCCAGTCATTTTTTCTAGCGCTTTGTGTTTCTAATAGGCGCTCTATTTCCAATAACTGGTGCTCTGTCCCACATAACTGGCGCTCTGTCCCGTATAACTAGCGTTCTGTTTCCAACAACTGGCGCTCTGCCCAGACCAAATGACACTCTCTATTTAATACACAGACGCTATGTTTTGCAGATTGACATATAATAAAATAACTAATGATTGTTAATTCTTTCTTTTAATTTTCAGTACTGGTTTCTGGAAAGGATCGAAGTCATACAACCATCATCACATGTTTATGAAGATTGCAGCATGTCAAGATGTGCAAGGTGGAGTCTCAAGGATATGCCGAAAAACATATATGCCTCCTTCAAAAAATTCAATGTGAAGAAGGTAAATAAAATATTCAGATTTATCATAAATGTCTAAAACAATATAATTGAATAATAATATGGTCTTAAATTATTTCAGATAATTTTTTACCAATTACGTCCAACCGAAGTGGAAAAACTTTGTATGGCATGTCACCAAAAGACGATGAAGCAGATGACGATGATTCCCTCCATGGAACACCAACTCAAGGCCCCAATATGGTTGATTTTGAGTTCAGGGTAAGGAGGTACCATTCAAATTTTACTGAGGCAACAGAGAGCGATAAAGAAATACAAGAAAAAGATGAAGAAGCTACCTCTGATGATGTGTTGATACAACACATCAAGCCGGAAAAAATGGAACGGCTGCACAAAGAACTGGCCGAGACAAAAGCACAAAACCTCGCTCTGACAGAGAGATGGGAGGAGGAAAAGAAAGAACTTTCCTTGTTGAGAGAAATAGTAACAACTAAATTCATGCTGACGTTATTGTTTGTTTGGAAAAATTTTAAGAGCCTATTTCTAAAGCATTTATTATTTAAATTTGTAAAAAAGCTTGAGGAAACAAGAAAAAATTTGGAATTGGAGAAAGAGCAACGAAAGGATGCAGAGGATGCGATGACTTTGGAAGGAGCAAAGGTATGAATTTTTGGGTTCTATTAATAGGTGCTCTGGGATTTTCACTACAAAAAAAGAGGGTCAAGGGTGACTAACATAATAGAGTTAGTCGCCCTTTTGGCGACCAACAATCAATATTGGTCGCAAACTTGACGATTAAACTTTGGAATTAATCGTCAATACTAATTACCCCATTTTAAAAAAAAATTGTAGGAAAATGACGACTAGTGTAAATCTTAGTCGTCAAAAGGGCGACTATTCTTCAAGCTAGTCGCCAAAAGGGCGACTATTGTTCAAGTTAGTCGTCAAAAGGGCGACTAATTTATAATGATAGTCGTTAATTTACGATTAAAATTTTGAGTTAGTCGCCATAATATTAGCCTACAAATTTGCCCAATCTCCATTCCTGCTCCTCCTCCATGTCTTAATTCTTCTCTGCCCGACACCACCACCAAGCCGCCACCCCGTAGCCCCATCACCGCATCTCCGTCGCCGCGTCACCAGAATCTCCTCCTTAAACCCCCTTCAATCTCACTCCTCCACCGCTCCACTCTCCTCGCTAATCAATCGTGTCGACGATAATCCTCGACGAAATCGAATCGGAGAAGTCACATCTGTGTGGAATCGGCATCGTCGTTCGCCGCGTGGGATTCGCCGACGGGTTAGATTTGATCGGTGAGGTTTGGTTGACGATAACTTGATTCGTGGTCTTGTTTGGGATTTGGAATCGATATTCGGTCCAATTTGGGATTCGTGGTCTAGGGTTTCGGGTTCACAAACTACCTTTATATGGATGGCAGGTATAATATAATGAAAGCCAACATTGTAATGCCTGGTTTCATGTTCTTGCTAAAATATTAAATTTAGTGATTGTGCAGTGCACACAAGAAGAGATCTAGTCCACTGTCAGGTCCATACTATTAAGGCAAACAATGGACTCCAAATATTGCTGCTTGGAATACATAGAGCATCATTTAGAGTTGCTGGACTTCCTTGTCGTCTGGTAAATTTAAGCCGGAGTCTCTCTCTCTTATTTTTTAACATTTCCCTTTTGTTATGCACTGCCTATCATAAATTGCAGGATTTTTACTTTCTTTGTAACCTTTTCCTTACATCATCCATAACCTCGTTGGTATATTAGAACTACAGTAGTTCTAGGATTGTGAATCAACTATGACTTCGACAAATTTTAAATATGTTTACTCCAATGGCGTTTAGCATGTATTCATCCCTCATATACAAGAGTGAAGTTTAGTAAAGTATATAATCCCCTAGTTTGGCACTTGATCCTTTCTCTTCTGCTGCTGGTTTGGTACTTCTTTAATTAATGTCGTTGGATTAGGTGGTCATTCTTCGCATTTAATGGATGGGTGTTGATAATCTATTTCTTATATAGCTTAGATTGTTTAGTCTTCACGTACTGGATAAGTTTGAATCGAACAACTGTTCTGTTTGTTCTTTTGATTCTTGGACATGCTGGCCTTTTATATGTACTCTTTTGTTTAATTCTTGTTACCATAGATAAAAGTTATCGTGCTTTAGTTGCTCTGATGGGGATGTTATACATTCTGGATTTTAAACTTTGTATTCTCTGTGTTCAAAGTGCGGCAGTTGGTGAAATTTTAAGCATGCATCTTCTTTTCCTGGTTCCATTTCATTTTATTTCACTGCCGGCTTTTTAACTGAATATAGTTTTTTTCCAGGTATATATTGGAGTCAGCCAGCTTTCAGTTGTTCTTCAAATATGTAGAACTTTCCAACTTTGATGTTGCTTTGGATGCGTTTGCTACTTTTAAGGTCGGTTTCTGTTTGAACGCTGTTTTTTCCAACTAGGTAGCATCCATAGTTGTCAAGGTGCTAAGGCGAACCTAGTAGGACGCAGACAATGGAGATGCAATGTGACAAAGTACCACGTGGACGCGGCCTAATTCTAAAATGTGTACTGGAGCATAATATGTTTTCAAGTATTATGTACAGCTTCCAGTCTTGAAATATGCATTTGGTTTGTGGATTTTTTTGGTTGTGATTTGACTGGCCAAAGATCCTTAAAGAGGCCATATTGCTGGACCTGCTAACCGAACACGAAAAAGAAGTGTCTGAATAATGGCAGTAGATCCTTTTTCCTTTTGTGTCCGAAATTGCCAGGCCTTCTAAAATAAGTTGCTCGCTTCTCTTGCAGTTCTTTGATATGTATGAAAGGCTTTTGTCTTCTCCTAACTACTTGGCGAGAAGACAATCTTTGAAGGTTAGCCGAGCGAACAAAGCATTTTCGTACCTTGATCTGGTTATTGGAGAAAGCGAACAGAAGGGGTGAAACAGATCAAGCTGCACATGCGAAGGAGTTGGAGGAGACAAAGAAACAAATAAAAACAAAACTTGAAAGAAACATGAGGGAGATAGAAGAATTGAAACGAATGGTACGAGAAATGATGGTAAACCTAACTCCAAGTATGAGCTGTAATCCATTTATCGGGTCAGAGACGCAGCCTCCTTCACAACAATAGGCATTGACATTGATATCATATTTGCTGAAAGTTTGTATTATGTTGTATGTTGAATGTTTTATGTATTGTTTAACGTCGCACACTTAGTTATGATTTGGATTTGAGACATTAGAAGTGTTTGTAATGTTTGGATATTGGACTCGATAATGGAACTGTGTTAGATTTAATACCTCTCCTCTCATAGTTCGGATGTTTGTAAAAGCAGGGTTAGTACGTAAGAAAACAGTTTATTCGACAATTTGAGATACAGAAATGGCAACTAAATTTTTTTTAGTAGCTAAATTTGGAGACCAAAGGTTGAAATTGATCGCCAAAAATAGAGACCAATTTATCAGATTAGTCACGAAATTGGCGACCAATTTATCAGTTTAGTCGCAAAAATGGTGACTTAAAAAATCAATGGTCGCAAAACTTAAAGTATTAGGTCATCACAAATTCGCGACTAAGATACAGACGTAATCGCTAATTTTGACGACTAAAAAGAACTTTAGTCGTGAATTTAGCGACTATAATGCTATGTTAGTCGTCAAATATTTTGTGTAATTTAGAGACCAAATATGTAATTTATTTGCTAAATTTGCGACTAAATTTAAACATTGGTCGTCAATCTCGGTTAGCGAGAAAGGATTTCGAGAGGATGATCTTTAGTCGCTGTTTAGTCACCCATTGGATTTTGCGATCAATTTTCGTTGTTTAGCGACTAAAATGTTTAGTCGTTTGTACTGTTTAGTTTTTTAGTGTTTGGGTTCAGGCGCTCTGGGTTCTATCAAGAAAAAGAGTATGGTCATTCCAAAAATTAACATGTCTTTTTTTATTAAGGTGAGACTACTGGAAGAAAAATGTAAGGAGAAATCTCTTGAACTTAAAGGGGTTGAAGAAAAGGTAATTTAATTAAAAAAAGAAATGGAAAATTGTCCTGTCGCTCTATTTTTTAATGAATGTCGTTTGAA
This sequence comes from Drosera spatulata, assembly GCA_035668315.1. Lineage (NCBI taxonomy): Eukaryota > Viridiplantae > Streptophyta > Magnoliopsida > Caryophyllales > Droseraceae > Drosera > Drosera spatulata. The sequence goes on along the minus strand of JAOVYX010006192.1, from coordinate 4,382 downwards.
TTCAGAATTAAAGTACTAATCAATTTTTTAAATGTCAGATCAAAGCATTCGAGGCAAACATTGAGAAAACAAAACTTGAATTGTCAAAGGCATTGGAAAAAGTAAAAAGAACACTATTTCTGAAGGCGCTCTGTGGTTTTTAATTGGCGCTCTATTCATACTAATTCTTAAGGAGCCATGTGTTTTTTAATAGGCGCTCTGTTTTATTGCAATGATGTCTGCGGTTCATTGAAAGATTCTTAAAAAGGGTTTTTTGATTCCATTAGGTCAATAGCTTAGAGGGTGATTTAACCTCAATAAGATCTGAACTTAAAATATTACGACTTACAAAGATGAGTCAAGTGGGGGTGCCAAGAGACGATCCTATCAACACTACAGGAAAAGATATTTTACAACTGGAAAAGAAAATCGAAGAACTGGTTCAAGGGAATGAAAACTTGAAGTTGTTGATGTTGAAAGAAGCCGAAGTGGAGCAACTGCTGCGGGAAGAACTAAGAAAATCTGGAGAATTGATAATAAAAGGCACAGCGGAAAAGGAGAGGTTAAATTCAATCATCTTTGTAAAAGAGGATGAAAAAATAAAGCTATTGGAAGAACTTCAAAAGGAAAGGAACATTACAACATAATACAAGCAGTTGTTGGAGAGCATGCAGAGAACAATCCAAACAAAAAAACAAGAACAGCTGGATCATTATCAAATCATTGATGATGATCAATTGTTAAAAAATGAATCTGAACAACAAGCCCAAGCAGAGGAAGAGAACAAAAAGAAAAAATCCGGACGTACGCCAACGTCGATGATCAAAGGCATCAAAGACAAGGGTCCGAGATCAAAAAAAAGGTTGAGCAACCTCGAATATAATGAGCCGAAGTGGAGCAAGACTGCAGGGGATATTAAGAGCTACCTGACGGACGAAGTAAGGACCAAATGGGTAATGATGAAGGACCATCCCTCCACGTCTATGTAAGCGTTTAAATTAATGATAATATTGCTGTGAATTTCATTTAGTTCCTATCTTTTTTGCATATGAAATAATTCTACTCTGCATTTACATCATAAAATCAAATATTTTGCAAAACAGAGCGCCTGTTATAAACAAAACAGAGCGCCAGTATTACAACATAACTGAGCGCCTGTATTTTTGTTTTTATTTTTTTGTTAAAGATATAAAATAGATATTAAACTAACTAAGCAATTATCATTTCAGTGGCATCATTTGTATAACAAATGACGGGATCAGGGGTGATGCGTTTGTTGATTACGACAATGTCAATCATATTGCAAAAGACGGACCATTATCAAATAGTACGATCAACGCTTATGTAACATTGATGTTACAAAATGCAAAATGGAAAGAACAAATTGCGGTCTACAGTCCAGACTGTTGGGTAAGTTATTTAATGTTATGAATATTAGATTATATTTCTACTTCAGTATGACATAACTCACTTTTTCTATTTTATTTAATACAGTATTTTGTTACACAACAAAAGCACCAGGCAGCCGCAAAATAGATAAAGGACAATATGATTGAATAAAGGACACAACGTTGGCACCTGTTCGCGATGAACTCAACTGGAGGATCATCAAAGGGTTTGACGGTATTCCATTGGACACTGTTAGCGTTTAACAGTGAGAATAATAGTTGGATTCACCACAATTCGAAAACAACAAGAGCACCGTATGCGAGAGATGCTCAAATACTGATACGAACATATACGCCCATCTATTTTTTTAAATTTTACTTTTTTAAAAATAAAAATATTAACAATAATTTCAACATGATGTAGGTGGATTATGTGCACAGTTTCCTACAACCGATGGAAGCCGGAACTCAAGTAAATCAGAACCCTAAAGTGATTATCAACAAAAATGCGCCTTTACAGTAAAACCTGGATTGTGGTGTCCATGTCTGCCATTGGATTGAATTGATGGCGAACGGGGAAGAAATACCAAAGTCCATAACACTAGAAGAAATCCGGATGTTCAGAGCGAAGATGTTATTTACGTTGATAGAGGGATATGAGTTGAAAACAATGTGACGGGTTTTGCATCTTATTGTGCTCCTTGACTTTTTACGAATGATTTGATTTGTATATTTCTCAATTCAATGAAACACATGAGATCGATTGTCCCTATATGTTGAATTTTCTGTTTTTTTTTTCCAATGTTTATATCCTTCGAAGGAGCTTTGTATCAAAAACAGAAGGCATCCTGTTTGGATGTACTGTCTCTCTGTCGCTCTGTTACATTTATAATAGGCGCTCAAGTTTGACACAAACAAGAAAATACACAACGCTCTGTTTTTTATACACAACGCCCCTAACGAAGACATAAAAACACAATATTGAATTGTATAAAAAACAGAAGGCGCTCTGTGTTTTCAACTCTCGCTCTGTAACGAACAGTTTCAACAAGCGCTTTGTTTGGATGTACTGCGGCTCTGTCGCTCTGTTACATTTACCATAGGCGCACTGTTTGCTAAAAGTTTGACACAAACATGAAAATACACAACGCTCTATTTTAAATACACATCGCCCCTGACGAAGACATAAAAACATGATATTGAACTGTATAAAAAATAGAAGGCGCTCTGTGTTTTCAACTGTCGTTCAGTGACGGACAGTTTCAACAAGCACTCTGTTTGGATGTACTACCGCTCTGTCGCTCTGTCACATTTACCATAGGCGCTCTGTTTTGCTAAAAGTTTGACACAAACATGAAAATACACAATGCTCTGTTTTAAATACACAGCGCCCCTAACGAAAACATAAAAACACAGACTGTTTCAAAAATAGAAGGCGCACTGTGTTTTGAACTGTCGCTCTGTGACGGGCAGTTTCAACCAACGCTCTGTATTCTGTACTGTGGCTCTGTTACATTTACCATAGGCGTTCTGTTTGTTAAAAGTTTGACACAAACATGAAAATACACAATGCGCTGTTTTATGTAGGCAGCGCCCCTAACGAAAATATAAAAACACAATATTGAACTGTAGGAAAAAAATTACAATTCATAAAAAAGAATTTGCAGTCGCACATTGGAAAACAGAAAAGGACATGAGGTAGTTTGAATCAGTTTTTGGAAAATTTTATAAATTGTGTGTTTTGAGGAATAAGATTCCGTGTGGTTGTTTTTGGAATTAATGTTCCAAAACTGTAGGTTTGGGTAATTTTCTGTTTTAATAAAACTTCGAATGTCGAGTTATAAATGATATTTTATTTATTTAATTCTCCTTATTATTTCGAAAAATAAAAAAATAAAAAAAAATGAAATACATAAATAGAAAATAAAAATGACCCTAATCGATTATAGGTTGATATGATGATACTGTTATTTCATAGTTTCAACCTCATTTCACAGTTTCAACAAGGACACCATTTGTTGTCATCGATTTAAATTGCTCTCGGTTACCGAAGAACCGTTGCAGCATCTCCACTCCCTTTCTCACCCTAAAATCCTAATCGCAGAATCACCTATCGGCGTCGACATCGCCGGCGGCCACATCCTACTCCACCTCCTACTCAAAGCACGCAACTCATCTCTCTCTCTCTCCCTCCCCCCCTCTCTCTCTCTCTCTTTCCTGCGATCTGCAATGTGAGTATCTTCACTTGTCAATCTCTCTTATTTTCACTCCTAGTTTCGATTCGATCTTCCATAATGTTCGAATGCGATTTCGATTTTCATGTTTGTTCCTTTGAATATGTGCAATCCATGACTGTTTGATGTCACTCGAGTCGGTTCCATTTGAGTGGCCATTCTTGACGATTTTGGGTATTTTACTTAGAAAATAGGGTTAAAACTAGAAATTGACGCTCAGTTCTCATTTTCATGATATAGTAAAGGGTAATGGTGTTGGGGTTGGGCAGCTTAGGTAAAGGAGTCTGGTTTGTTGGTAATTTGTCTTTCCTTCATTTGCGTCCTAGGTGGTAGCAGTACAGCTTGGATCTGCGTGCTTCTATGTCTGGCTAATCTAGGAATATTACAGAAGAGCTATGCTTCATCTCCAGTATACATGAGGTTTGGTCTGTTTATTTTCGGAATTAAGGACAACAAGGTGATTTATGGATGAAAACTTGTAGAGTTCTATAGTTAAGATAAGAGTATTGTCGAGTTCTAGTCTAAAAGGCAGTTTTGATCTACGCCTCCAAAACATTGTAGTAGTGTCCCAAATTCTATCTGAAAAGACAGAGGATAGATCTACTGACAAGTTTTCAGTTGCGTACTTTTTATGACATATTAGGTTGATATGATGATACTGTTATTTATATTGCTATTAAGTTCTAAGTGGCTATGTGCATGTATGTGTTTATGGGCAGATAGTTAACCTTGGAACATTAGATAGCAATCTGCTGTTTGATTTTTGTTGGTATTCAAGCTC
>JAOVYX010006181.1:0-36806 GCA_035668315.1 Drosera spatulata | reverse complement strand
TTTCGCTTCATCCAAATCATGATATTCAAGACAAAGATGCGTGAGCACAAAATTTTCGTTCTCCATTCAACATACATCTACGATTTGTTGCTTACTTTCGACTTTAGGAAAAACTTGGAAAGAGCAGCTTGTTCAAAATAAATCTGACAACTTGAACATTTCAAGCGAGCTCATGCAAATGCAACTCATGAACACTAAAGTGTCTGAGTAAAACAGAGAGCAAAAATTACTCATGAATAACTATATGCTGCCAAAATCTGAATTGCTCAGAATCTTTGCACAATCAGATCAAATTTCAAAATAACCTCGTCATAATTCAGTTTCAATAGCAGTCGTGGACTATCGGATACGTCTGGAGCCGGATCCTCCGAGGATGGAGAAGGAGAATTGAGATAAGTACATCGGGATGCAGCCTTGATGTTTACAAAAGGGAAGCTATCTCCTTCATTATCAACATTCCTGAATGCACTCATTCTTCTACTCATAAACCCGAATCGAAAATCGAATCCGATCCCCATCAAGGGGAAACCATAGCACAACTTACCCCTACTCTCATCACCAAAATTAGCTTCTTCAAAGCTAACAATCATACTTCCCATTATACTGTTAATCCCCTCCTCAATCTCCTCGTCCAGAATAGACTCAGTATCCGGATCGTCGTCGTCTCCTTTCCAATCACACACATTACACAGATCGATACAATTCAGTGGATTCATGGGTGAACCGATGATCACTCTAGGCTCAAATCGGAAATGTCACCTCTCATCAAAACCAGGAAAAGTGACCAGCACTGCAGTTGATTCCGCTTCTTCCGAAGAAGCAAACTCACTAGCTGTCTTCATGAATCTACAGGGTTTCAATATATGTCTACTAGAAAAAACCTAAGAGTCCAAAGACTAAGCGTTTGGAAACGCCTGCTGCTGCTAACCCAAAACCCTAACAACCCCCCCAAAATTTTCCCCTTTCTTTCCTACCTGAATTTGCCGCAGAATTCACCTACATACATCAATCCAAATGACAAAAAGAAGAAGAAGAATCGTAAATGAAGCTGATTGTACCTTGACTGAGAGGAATTTCAGGAACAAAAAGCAGGAATGGTGTTATCGTTGAATTCGCAGGCCTATTTTGATGGCGACTAACTCAAAATTTTAGTCGTAAATCTAGCGACCACCATCATACCTTAGTTGCCAAAAGGGCGACTAAGTTTTACAATAGTCGCCAAAAGGACGACTAAGTTTTACAATAGTCGCCAAAAGGGCGACTAAGTTTTACAATAGTCGCCAAAAGGACGACTAAGTTTTACATTACTTGCTAATTTACTTCAATTTTTTTTAAAAAAGGGGTAATTAGTATTGACGACTAATTATAAATATTGATCGTCAAATTTGCGATCAATATCTGTATTTAGTCGCGAATATTGCGACGAAAATTATTTTTGGTTGTTAAATTTAAAAAGGAAAACCAACATCAATTACCCTCGTCAATTTTGCGACCAAATTGGTTGTTGGTCGCCAAAAGGGCGACTAACTCTATTGTGTTAGTCTCCCTTGACCCTCTTTTTTTATAGTGTTAATCAAATTCATTAAATAGTTCAATATACACATAAATCTTCGCACCGGTTCAAACTGTTGAATCTAAATTGGGACGGAGGAAATATCACAAATGCAGAGTATGCCATTACAAAAGTCTATGATCGCTGATATATCGTGAATCGGAACATGAAACGAATCAACAACAAAATTACCTTGGGATTTTGTTGTTGCAGGAGAATGTAAGACATGAGATGTATCGAACCTAGGCAGTTGTTATCTATGTCTCAGATTCTCAACAATTAAAAGGTTAATTCATCTCCTTTTGTTAGATATCCCATATATTTATGTTGACCTTAAGTTGATCCACATGATAATTACATATAAGGTTATATATTTGGATAACTGATATTAGAGTTACGGATTTATTTAGAACGTAAACTACTCTAACAATCACCAATCAGTTAAGATATTGTGGTTATCAGGATCTTTGATGGAAGAAGAATAACGTGGGTTTTGTTTATTTTAAAATCTAGAATGGATCTTGGTCTATCATATAAGGTGCTTGTGATATCCATCTAACACATGCCATACAGTAAGAGCAGACTAAAAACGTATCTTGTCTCCACATCAAATAAACACAATTTTACAGTGATTATCGTCAATGTTTGTGATCCTTCACAATCAATCGCACAACATCAACAATAGCCGAAGGTATCCTGTTCTCTTCCGCAAGTCTATTTTCCTATAGTTATTGGTATCAAAGCCATCACGCCTCTAGTTTTGTTGTTTACTGAATGTTAGTTTCGATGATCCTTATTGATACGTCATTCTTGCCGGAGATTTGATTTTCCTATAAATTAAATATGCATGTTGATCTTAAAAGGATTGATCCTAAAATTGGTGACGAAGTTCAGAAACATTTTTGTGTGCTATTTTAAAAAATTTGGTTATTCTCATTGTCTTTTACTGATGAGGTCATGATTAATGGAAATCTTATCAAGTGAGTATGCATGTAATTAAAATAAAAAATTTGATCGCGGTCAATTGAGAAACCATGTACAGAATATTAATTTTGTGTGGAAATGACTTATTTTGTCTAGATCCAATCTTGTTATTATTCCATGTGAGGAGATATAGAATTAAGATTTTGTGTAGTGTAATGGGACATGCTATTCGTGAAGATGTATGGGGTAAAAATGCACTATTGACTTTGGGATTTGTTGATAACATGTGATTTTCTCGACAAATAAATTTTACTCTGTATAGTATATCACAATCACACTTTAAAAAAAATAAAATCTCATGAATAGATGACATGCAGAGTGTATGCTTGTTTGTGATTTGTTGATATATTTAATATCATGTTTAAAGTTTATATCTTTGTGATTAGGAGTGGCCATAACATCTTATGAAACATTGATATAATAAAGTTTTGAATTAAGAAATTCATATACTTGGATCCACAGGCAGAAAAAATTATTTTCTTATATTCTTTTGGAATAAATCAATGCTTATTGCACCTTTACCCACAGGAAGGTTAGATTTATTTATTTTTTTGAATTCGATATTGGTTGATTCAAATAATGTAAATTGCTTCAAAATATTGTCATTTTATTGTCTATTTCTTGGTAATTACAGCATCAGTTACTCCATTTATTGCTGAACCAAACATCCCATTGCTGAACAGGGATAACTTTTCGGATTTGAAGGATAAAATCTTTCTAACTTTGGGGTGCATGGATTTGGACTTGGCACTTCATGTTGAAGAGCCACCAATCCCCACAGATGAGAACACCCTTGCTGAAAAGAGTGCTTATGAAAAATAGGAGAGATCTAATCGGTTGAGCCTAATGTTTATAGTCATATGTGTGTAAGAGCATTAGGAGATCAATTCCATCGAGCAAAAAGGTCAAGGACTATATAAAGGCCATTGAGGCATAATTTGTTAGTTCCGATAAAGTAACAGCCATCACCTTAATGAAGAAATTGTCTGTCATGAATCATGACAACTCAAGGAGTGTGCGTGAGCACATTATGAGAATGAGGGACATAGCAGCTCGACTCAAGGTACTAGAGATTGACAATTCTGAGGTATTCCTTGTCCATTTCATACTGAACTGTCTTCCTACAGAGTATAGACCTTACAAAATTTCATACAACATACAAAAAGAAAAGTGGTCTATGAATGAACTCTTAACTATGTTTGTGCAAGAGGAAGAGAGGTTAAAGCATGATAAATTGGAGAGTGCACATATTGTTACTCATGGAAAATGGTAGGATAAATAAGACAAGCAAACTAGTAGCCAAAAGTTCAAAAAGGATGGACAAGTTCCATTCAAGCGTCAAGACGATAAAGATGCATGATTCTTTTGTAAGAAGAAGGGACAACAAAAGAATGATTGCCTAAAGTATAAGAGATGGCTTGAGAAGAAAAGTATATCTCATTCTTTGGTGTGCTATGAATTCAATTTAATTGATTCTCATCATAATACTCAGTGGGTTGATTTTGGTCCTACAACTTACGTTGTAAATGTCATGTAGGGCTTTCTGAGCCTAAGGAAGCCAATGGAAAGTGAACAAGACATCTACTGTGCAAATGGGATGCATTCGTATGTGGAAGGTATTGACTTATTTTAGAAAATAATTATGTTTTAGATTTGGAGAACACCTTTTACATTCCTTCGTACTCTAAATTTGATTTCTGTTGCTAAACTTGTACCTTTTGGTTATGAGTTTAAGTATAGTTCAAATTTGATTTTATGTCACAATAATGTTGTCGTTGGTTTAGGCACTTTAATAAATGGTTTATATAAATTGAATTTGAATCCTTCTTATGAACAAAGTCTTTTCAATAGCGATCATGACATTGTTGGTATTAAACGTACTAATATTGATGAGACTTTCTCTGCATTATGGCACAAAAGATTGGGTAGCATCTCCATTGATAGAATAAAAAGATTGGTTAAAGATGGAGTGTTAAAGGACCTTGATTTTTCAAATTTTGGCACTTGTGTGGATTGCATAAAGGGAAAGCAAACCAACAAGACCAATAAAGTTGGTGCTAAGAGGAGTGAAGAAATTCTTGGAATCATACATATGGATACCTGTAGACCATTCAGTTCTCCTTGTTTTAATGGTCAGTTATACTTTATCTCGTTTATTGATAACTACTCACGATACATGTATCTTTATCTTCTTTATGATAAAGCAGAAGCACTTGATGCTTTCAAAACGTACAAAAGGGAGGTCGAGAAATAATTGAAGAAGCATCAAGCAAACTATTGTGGCATCTTCAACTATGGAAGCAGAATTTGTAGCATGCTTTGAAGCAACTTCACAGATAAAGTGGCTAAGGAATTTCATCACAGGACTTCAAGTAGTGGATTCAATATCCAAGCCAATCAAGATTTATTGTGATAACTCGACAGTGATGTTCTTTTCAAAGAACAACAAAGGTGGGAACGGAGGTAAACAAATTGATATAGAGTATCTTGGTATTCGAGAAAGGATCAAGAGAAAAGAGGTGACTATTGAGCACATCAGTATAGGTCAAATGCTTACGGATCCGTTAGCTCAAGGGTTCTCCGTTAAGGAATTTCTAAAGCATATAGAGCATATGGGCTTAAATGGTTGATTCTGTACTTCATTGCTTATGGTAATTCGTGTCAATTATTGTCAAATAGTTTTTTTTTTTGTGCACATTATGTATTTGTTTCATTTGATAAACAATTTTTATTAAGACCCTGAATGACTTATATGAAGTCATTCATAAGGTTTTTGATAATATAGATGTTTACTTTGTAATAATAAAAGGCAATGTCACAATACATGAACAACTGCTATAATTCAAGTAAACTATCTCTATATTCAAAAGTGGAGTAGTTTAAAGTTTGTGACCATATACGGTTTTCATATTAGTTATTTCATATTAAAGCTATCATGTGGCTCAAGTGAGAGAATGTTAGATATCCCATACATCTATGCCGACCTTAAGTTGATCCACGTGATAATTACATATAAGGTTATATATTTGGATACTGATATTAGAGTTATAGATAAATTTAAAGCATAAACTACTCTAACAATCACCTATCAGTTAAGATATTGTGGTTATCAGGATCCTTGATGGAAGGAGAGTAACATGGATTCTGTTTATTTTAAAATCTAGAATGGGTCTTGGTTTGTCTTATAAGGTGTCGATGATATCCATCTAACACATGCCATATAGTAAGAGCAGACTAAAAACTCATCTTCTCTCTACATCAAATAAACACAATCTCTATAGCGGTCATCGTCAACATTTGTGATCCTTGGCAATCAATCGCACAACATCAGCAACAATGGACGGAGGTATCCTATTTGCTTCCATAAGTATATTTTCCTACACCTTTGCTATATTTTGCTGGTTATTCTCCTGGACATTGGCTCCTTACTTGTATGTTTGGTTATCTTTAGACGTCTTTGTGGATGATCAGTAACACTTTGAACTCTTAACTTCTGCAAGAAAAATAAGAAATATGGTTGTATCGATGCTCTAAATAGTAAAAAAAACTAAAATGATTCAAACTAAGATTAGAACCGACACAAAAAAGTAACTATGATTAAGAAAACGATGTATGTTTACACACACTTCACCCATGAAAATGAGTATGAGATGAGATATGAGCTTAATGTATGAATCATGCTAGTGATGAATATTTCATTGATTTAATTCTTAAGAATATGATTTTATGTAGCTTGATCCCTATTTAATGTCATGATTTCAGCTATGCAATTAATCATAACTCATTATAGTTAATGTATAGCAAAATTGATTTAGGTTAATGTATTGAACCCATTTGATGCATGATCCAAATTGGTATGCCTTATTCATCCTTACATTAAACTCATTTGATGTATTATGAGGTATGACCAAGTATTAGTCCATATGAATGAAATAGGTTGCTATAGCTTGGTTCCTATTTATTCATGTGAGGATCTTAATACTCATATTGGGTCACTTTATGTTATATGTGTATTATTATGCTATAATAATCAGAACCTCACATTAATACACTACAAAAAAACACTAGATTTGCTACAGAAACAATCCATGTTGCCGTAAGAATTACGATGGAAATAATCGATACCGTCGCTAAATAAAGTTTAGAGATAGATGTCAATTTCGTCGTAAATTAGCGACAGCTCTGTCGCAAAACAACGACTGAATGAATGATTTCGATCGCTAAAAGTAAATATACCCTCGGATCTTTTTTCCTTCCTCTTTGACTTTCATCCAAATCCTGCAAAAACCAACACCGTTGCCGCCCACATCTCCGAACACCGACGATCATAATATTGTCAATGATTACTATAAATACCATGAAAGATTTTACATGTTCTTAACTATTTTATCGCATTATTTGTCACATAGTTTATTATTTCTTCGCATTAGTGTTTAGTTAAATCAAGTCAAGTTTATCCCGTACCTTAGTGAAGTGATTAATTTGATTAGGATTTATTCACGAGTTGAGCATAATTTGAGCTGAATTGAATTCTTGCCTTGGTTCTCCAGGGGAACAATTTCCTCTCATCATTACGTTTCTATTGGGGATATCAATTTGGAGTGCCTAACGATATCTCGGCCAATCCCTAAGGGTATGTAGGGAACCTTCTGGAAGGTTCGATCATAATCTGAACTACGCTTGGTCTGATCTTAAACTCCACAAGTACGTAGACAACTAATAACCGTTTCGCTCAAAATATTTGTATATTCTTTATTTTTTTCCCTAACTTGTGTAGGACACTCAAATAGACAACACAATTTGAAAGTCAAGACTATCTATAAAAGAAACTTTCAAAAGTAGAGACCAGCATCCTATGCGAAGATAATGAGTGCTAATAGGTGACACGATCTCCTGTCACTTAACCAAGCTTTCGAATCTGAATTGTTTGAAGATCAAGACTTATCCAACCTTTCCTAATTAGGGATCAATTAGGTGGTGATTCCTAAAGTCGCACCATCCGACGATGCGCAACACCTATCGCTTAAGCTCAGACCCCCGAATCTGACTGCTTGGAAGGAGATATGTAACTGATTTTTTGAAGTTTTTGGTTGATTTTAGAAGAGTCGAGACGTGTTTATCATTTATTGGAGCTTTAAAGACGAAGTATGTATATTTTCTGTCAGACACGGGCCGTGCATACCAAGCACGGGGCGTGCCACATGGAGTATCATATTGCAGTGAGCACGGAGTACAAGGAGAAGAGCACGAGTCGTGCGTCCCTCCTAAACTGCATGATCTTATCTCTCTATTTTAGTGGGAGATTTATCACAGGCGATTCCGATCTATGCTCTATTGGTTCATCGATCATTGTGGGATTGTTCTCGGTTGTTTATAGATCAATTGTCATTGGCCATTTAGTTTATACTCTTTCCTTAGTTGTGTTGGGATGACTTTTTTGGATTGTTCGTTGAATTTGTCATTTTTATTCATAGCTATGGTAGCGTAAGACATAGTAATTAGAACTCTTTTATGGATTTTATGAGATGTGATTTCTGAATTCAATAATTTCATGTTCAAAACTTATGGTATCATGGTTATGTGTTGATTTATCCTCAATTATTTATTTTATGTATTATGATTGATCACCTTAGTACATGAGAGAAGTATGTATACAATCAAATCATTCTCTTCTGAATCATGAGTAAAGGAAACATCATAATTTTTGTCACATAATTGACTAATGGACAGCAGATTATGTTCTAAACCTTTAACATAAGCTACAACTCTAAAGATTAGTGAACCTGTACCAAGGGTTCCATAACCTTTAGTTCTACCCGTCTTGCCTCCTCCAAAGATGACTAATGGTCCTTCCTCTTAAGTTCATAAAAATTCATATGAACTTCTTTTGATTACAAGAAAAATAATTCTTTTTTGTTTTGTGTAAAACCTAAAATAGAAAACTATCAAGTCAAGTTTGGTTGAATTGACACTAGTTATCGATTCCCCGACAACGACACCAAAACTTTTGATGTGAAGCCGGTCAACGTTGTGAATATGACTGCTTCCACGTTCGTCGCAAAACGTGCAAATTTATTGTTACCCCGCTATAAATACTAATATAGATATATAAAAGCAGGGGTCGATCCCACAAAGAATGGCGAATGTCGAACTAAACACAACTTAAAATAATTTCTATCATAAGGAAGGGGATAAGATTAAATATAAAATGTGGGGGTGTGTTCAAACTGTTTAAAAGGAATAAACTAAAACTAAACTAACTAATCAAAAGAAAATAAAATAGAGCTAGAATGTAGAGTGGCTTACTTAAGTTGGGAGAAATATAGAGAGGATAGTTGAATCATTTTAAGTCACTTAGATCAATCATGGATGTTTCTGAATTTAAGATGTAATGATTAACATGGAATGGCTATAATGAATTTTGGCTTAACTCACTACGTTCCTTAGCTTCTAACTTTTAATTAGCTCGGATAGTTAAACTAACTCAACAGTTAAAAATCATTTCAATTAGCTCAAAACTGATTTAATCAAAAGAGTTGAATCATAACATTGAACTAACATTCATAACAATCATAGGAATTAGCTTAAACTAATCATGTTACATGCATATGAAACCATTGATTGTATATGACAATTAGCTTAAATCATATTATATCAATTAGCTACTAACTAAAACCACTTAGCGCGATTTATAGCTTCAAACTATGTATATTAGGTGATCAATTTAATAAACACATGTTGTATAGTATTTCTAACAGGTTTCATGCAACATTTTCATCATTAAACATCTCTAGTTTTTTTCATATACTCAACATCTCATGATCTAAGGTCATCAAAACTCATCAACACGTCCCTTTTAATGAACTACTCACACATAATCAAACAAAGCATGGAAAGAATCATGACAATGTAAACAAACATTTTGCAGAGTCAAAGTTACCGAGAACGAAGGTTTTACAACGCTCAATGCGTTCCAAACTAATGTCCAAAGCTAAGCTATGCGTTCGCGGATCAAAACTCCTTGAAATTCCCTCCAAGGCTTTTCCTCTTTGTGTCTCGCCTCCTTTGATCATCTCCGCCGTTCCTGAGCTCTCTCTCCACTGTATTCTGTTTAGAAGAACCCTAGGACACGTATTTATAGGCGTAGGTCGAGACCAGATCGATCCGATGGCAGAAAACAGGTGTTTTGCATCAGGGACAACACCACGACAGCGACTAGGGAAGTCACGCTCGCGACAGACAAGAAAAACGTGATATATGCTGAAAACATACCGTCGTGCCCGCAACGCCAGGGCTGCCCGCGACCATAATGCAGCTTGCTGCGACCCTAGTGCTGTAACCTTAAAACTAATACAAAAAATAGTAAACGATGTCCGAAAATTCTAGAAACTTATACATCACATCTAAGCATGCTAATCTAGCTGAACGATGTGAAACATTACTGTATTAACTCTCGAGGCACGTGAAACGACAATGAATCTTGAAATCCAGTTTTTTGAGCTCATGACTTGCTATTTTCTTCATCCTTCTTCATTTTTGTTCCTTTTTGTTCCAAACTTCAAGCCAATTTGTCAAAAACATAAAAACGCAGCAGTACCAACATTCTAAGACAAAAAGACGCTAAAAAACATAAAATAGACAACACAAAAGGAATAAAACAAACATTCTGATATTGCCTGTTCACTTGCAGATGAGGTGTCACTGGTTTTCTCTTCTGCCATGGATCTCAGAATTTTTTCTTAAGATTTGAAGGCCAGAGTTTTCTTTCTAGCCTCATCAATTTTTATTTTTTTATTTATTTTTTGCTTAACTTTCAGATTATAGGTATGCAGCACACCATATAGTTGTGCCAAAGACATCTTAGCAAGATCCCTGGACTCCCTTATTGCTGTGGTCTTAGTTCTCCATATTTCACCAAGTGATCTCATGAACTTCAAGTTGACTTCCTTGTTGTCAAAACTCTTCCCTAAAGTTTTGAGATTGTTGATGAGTACATTAAATCTCTCATAGAAGCTGGTCAAATTTTCATCAGTTTTCATTGAGACCCAATCATACTGCTGCATCAGGGCATCCTTCTTATTTTCTATGATTTTATTTGTTCCTTCATTTCTGAGTAGTAGAGCGTCCCATGCTTTCTTTGTAGTGGTTGTATGAATCACTATCTTAAACATATCATCATCAATAGCTTTGAATATTTGATTTCTTGCCCTTCTATCCACCAGCACTAAATCCCAGTCCTCTTTTGTCCAGAGGGACTTGGGCTTGTCCACTTCACTGGATGCATCAACTGCATCTAGTATTTTTGGCATGAAAGGTCCATCTGTAATGATGTCATGCATTATTTCATCTATTGAATCCAGATGTGCAAGCATTCTTAACTTCGAGTGATTGAATTTGTCAAATGAACATGCTGGTGGCTCTCCACTGTTGGGGCATTTGGGTAGCTTTGGAGGAGCCATATTTTCTTCACAAAATAAACCGTTAGTAACTTTTTTGCAGAAATCAATCAAAAGAAATGACCTTTTCTTTCCAAAACTGTGAGATTTGGAAAGTCAGGCTCTGATACTAATTGTTAGATCCACAGGTACAACCTAGGGGAGGTGAATAAGTTTTTAACTTTTCAGTGTAATACAGTGGAATACAGTGGAATATTTGATTTAAGTACACTGATGATCTTTGCAGATTACCAAAGGTGTCTGTAGCAGGGACTTATACTTTGAGAGTTTGTCTCTGATTGTTGTTTTGACTGATTTCTAGCAGTTTTAAAAATGAAGAGTAATGGAAAGCAAGTAAAGAACACAGGATTTTATACTGATTCAGACACTCATTATCAACTGATAATCGAGAGTTTAGTCCAGTCTTTCCTTGATGACCAATGTAGTTAATGCAAGAAGTGCGTTCACTATCTTCTTGTTTTTGCCTTACAAGATAACCCCTTCACAAGTTTACAACTTACCAAAGGCAAAGAACATAGATCTTTGCACAGATCCTTCGCTGGACTCTACTGCAGCTTTGTAAATGCAGACTAGTGAACTCCTTTCTTCCTATTTCTTCAATTCAGCTCACATGAACAGCTTTGAATTCGTATTTCTCTTATGTTTTTGTACGTTCAAATCGTTCATCGATAGCCTTGTTCCTTGAGCTTTTTGATCCCCTTTTATAGGCTGAGGAAATGAAACCGTGATTGTACTTGATCTGATATTGACAGCCTGTCTGTTAGCAACACATGTGACCCCTTCACTGATGTTGACAGATCAGCTTCATTCTAATCCTCGTACAGTTTCTCCATATCTTAAATCTTCAATTTGATCAATCCTTCGATCCTTATCCAATCTAGACAACCATCTCTGCTGCACTCAGTCTGCTGCAACTTAATCTTTACTCAGTACTGTTGAGACATCGTCTGCACCCGATTACTGCCGCAACTTCGTCTGCACTCAGCACTGTTGCAATATTTTCTGCATTGCTGTGATGGCCCTTGTCAACAAGATTGATCCTAGATCCTTAAGCACTTGCAGATCTTTTGTTGTTCATACATGTCTTAGCTGCCTTGCTGGAATTCTTTGTAATAGTCTGCATTTGGTGGCCCATAATGCTCTCTGTTTGTGACCGTCTGCTCTTCAGCATCTAACCTAGACTGTAGATTACTAACTAATTTCCAGCCTTAGCACACTAACTACATCATGGTTAATACTTTTAAGTTTTGTTTATCGATTTCAATATAATTGGAGGGATTGTACATTCCTATCACAAAATATAAAAAGAAGTTCATTTATGTACTTTCCATTAATTCCCCCATGAAAAAATGGTATCAGTCTAGTGGATTCTAGTTGACAACTAGTGGTAACAGTGTTCTCTAATGTGCGAAAGTTGTTTTTGTGATACGTTGCAGTTCTTCAGGAATCCTAACACATATTTTTGGTGGAATATGATCCCTACTAACAAAACCCGATTTCAGCCTAAGGGATCAACAAACCAAAATTTCATACATTCTGTCTGAATGAAATATTTCATCACAGCCTTTGATTCTTTGATGTACTGTCCAATAGAGCGGCACTCTTGGGTTTTTCTATTTGCTCCTCGAAAATCAAACTACCAGATATTAGATCACTGCTTTTGAGTACTCGATTCAAGATTATCGTCTCCTTTCAGGACAATAATACCTAGATAGTGAATGAGTTTTACGATCTGTGTTACCACGTAGCAACAAAATAAAACGATACAAACTACTAGCACCTATAACTTTGTCATTGTCACCGCCTTCATCGACCAAGCCGTCGAAGATGACAGTGCATCTATCTCCCTAAACAGTGCGCTTTGTCATTGTCATCGACCCATCCGTCGAAGATGATAGTGCGACCATCTTCTGAAATAGTGCAACTTCGTCATCGTCGTTGTCATTGACCCATCCGTCGAAGATGATAGTGCGACGATCTTCTGAAATAGTGCAACTTCGTCATCGTCGTTGTCATTGACCCATCCGTCAAAGATGACAGTATGACGATCTTTCCAAACACTGCAATTCGTTTAATCTTTGTTGTCGTCTCAACACCCACTATCGCCTCCGATGTCAGTGCACAATGCATCAAAAAATTGAAATAGTGTGTCGTGTATCTTCCTCTTCTTCATCATGGAGACGTCTTTGGATTACAGCAGGTGACCCGCTCCCCCCACCCCCCCCAAAAAAAAAAAAAAAAAAAAAACTTTGTGACCCAAACTCTCTCTCATTATCAACCCCTTTTCTTCTCCACAATTCGCATATAACTAATCCGTGAGAAACACTTTGAATCAAACCATCGAATAATGAGTGTTGCTTCCCTGATGAATCCTTATCATCCATCGATCTATGAAATCACCTCATCTCACTCTAATGGTAGAACCATTCATCACCGTATCTCCCCCTTCATCATAGATCCTCGACATTGAATCGCCTGCTCCTCGTCGACATTGGAGCCCAATTCAATTCATCGAATCACCGAGTCATCGATATGTTTGTGAGGACTTTATGAAACAGTCTTTCTGTTGTTTGCAACAGGGATAAGATTGCATATATCCTGCGTTTCTCAGACCCTGTCCGTGACGGGATAACTGGATTATTGTACCGATTCATCGATGACGAGGACATATTCTCGGATGGATATGATGATGATGATGGATATGATTCGGGATTCGAGGATGGATTGATAATGGGTCTGATCAGGAGATGGATTTGGGGTTTGATGAGGTGGAGATGGATTTTTCGCCATCGTCACGATTCAAAGATTCAAGAAAAGAGATATGAGAACAATTAGGATTTATATTTAAATATTAAGAGAAGGGTAAATGAGGGATGTAATAATCTTTTAGTAACAATTGATAATTAATATCTTTGAATATATCAAATGGTAAATAAAATCAAAAAGTAACACTATTTGGTAATACTCACTTTTTTATTACATAATAGTGTTTAAATTTTTTTCATGTAATTATTAAAACTTTTAAACTACTTAATTCATATAATTATTTTTTTCATATAATCATTAAAAAACTTATTACTATTTTCAAAATCTATTCTCTATTATATATACAATTCCATTAATTTTTTCAGATGGCAAACCATCATATAGTATGTCAGGTTAGTTTTGACATCTAAATTTTTTAAGGGAGAATTACTTATTAATCATTAAAATCTAACCGAAATCTAGTCAAATCTAACTGAAATTGAAAATGATTGTTATAAGAAATAAGTGAAGAAGCAACCATAATACCTTGAGACTCAAAACCCAGGAGACAGCAAAGTTGAGCTGAACAATAAGTAGAGTTACTCTTTGACTCTGCTGATACAACAATTTATTCGTAATAAATCTGTTCAACCCTTCCCCTCCCCCATCCCCCTTCAAGGTTTATTTTCTCCTTTAGGATCAATTATTGATATCAGAGCCTGTCTCTTTAGGCTTTATAGCTTTAAAGAGAAAAAGGTCACTCTTTTAGTTGATTATTTCTGTCAAAGAAATTACTAACTAGCTTGTGAGAATGTCTCACCTTGGCACACCTATCAGTCCTTCCTTGTGTACTGCTGATAAATTCAGTCACTACAAAAAGAGGATAAGAATGCATATGGATGCTATTGATAGAAAAATCTTCAGAATCAATATCCAGGGACCCTTCATTCCAATGGCAGTAGACCCAAGTGATGGCAGAAAACTAGTACCAAAGGATGAGAAAGATTACACTGAAAAAGACTAGAAACATGTCTCCTTCAACAACAAGGCAATGAATATACTATATCAATCTCTTGAGCCAAAACTGTTTGAGACAATTATCACTATAAGACAGCACAAGAAGTGTGGAACGTCCTGATTGTCAGGATGGAGAGAACCTTTGAAATCAGAAAAAATAAGGAGAATGTGGTAATTCAACAGTATGAAAGAATACAGATAAGAGAAGAAAAAATCTCACAAACTTGTATAAGCGCTTCAATATACTAATCAACGAACTCAATGACCTGGATCATCCCATTGAACAGAATACTCTGAATCTAAAATTCATGAGGTATCTTACCTCTGAATGGGATGCTAAGATAACAACAATCAAAGAGTCAAGAAGTCTAAGTATCACCACTTTGCCAACACTTTTCGGAGTCCTGTACACCTGCCAGGTAGAAATCTTTCAAAGAAAAGAAGAAGCAGTTGAAAAGAAAAAAAAAAATCTTGCACTGAAAGCTGCAGAACCTAGAAAGAAGGAAACCACAACAAAATCCAGCACCACTAAATTAGAAGAGGAGCACTCAGACGAGGATGTAGCTTTGCTGCTAGAAAATTCAAAAGATTCCTGCGAAACAAGAAAAGAAGAAGTTTCATGAAAGAACAACAATCAAAAGACAACGGAAAGGAGCAAGACTCAACTTGTTTCAACTGCGAAAAACCAGGACACTTTGTTGCAGATTGTAGAAAATCTCCAAAAAATGCACACTGAAAAAGAAAGGACCAGATAAGAAGGACTACAAAAAGCAGCAGAAATCCCTAGCAGCAAAAACATGGGGCGACTCAGAAGAGGAAATAGAAACCGTATCAACTATGGAGGCATAGCTGTGTGTAATGGAAACGAGCGAAGATGCAAGAGAGGCAAGGGAGATGATTGACATGGTATTTGATTTTCACAACTATGAACTATCCATAGATGATCTTAGAGAGGCTATTGTAGAGATCTCTACTGATTATATTCATCTGAAAGGAATGTTCAGAAACCTTTCAGAAGAATATGAGACAGCAAAGTCAAAACACAGCCACTATGCTGACAAGATCTTTGAACTAGAAGAGACTACTGCAGACTGTCAATTTTCTAGACAAAAACACCATTCTAGTCCAAGAGAACCAAGCTCTCAAGGACAAAGTGAACACCTTGGAAAACGAAAAGGCTTTACTCCAATCCAGGATAGACATTTGGAATGGAAAGATCAAGGATCTAAAACAGATCCATTTTGGAGTAGCAAAAAGGGGGAGAGCTGAATTTGGATATAGCTCATCTGATCAGAGTGAAAAACTCTCCGAAAAAGTTAAAGGAGAAAGCTCAAAAAGGAACAAACCTCTACCTGCTAAGGATAGACCAACTGTCAGTAGATAGCATAACATAACTTTTCACTCTGTCAATGCCTATATCTCACAGCAGAGAAAAGACATGAGATAGCAGAGTTCACACTCTACTGTCAGCAGAAGAGAATATTAGAGACCAACATACTACCGAGACTACCCAGACACTCCATCATGGAATCTATACCAGATGTCACATCACACCACCATTAGAGTACAATGCTATAAGTGTGGAGAACGAGGTCGTATGTCCTATGATTGTTGGAACAAACCCAAGAAGACCACTTGGGTTTGGCTTCCAAAGATAATCTGACCTAAGTACCCATAAAGGGGTCCAATGTGCAAAATGATATATTCATGCAGGAGCATAAGGAGCAAATCTGGTACCTGAATAGTGGATGATCAAGACACATGACAGGAAACAAAGCTCTGCTGACAGAATATGAAAAGATGGAAGGTCCCCCATCCTATTTGAGGTCAGCAGAGTAGAAAAGACCAAAGGTTATGGAACTTTAGGTACCAGTTCTTTAATCTTTAGGCACGCTGCTCATGTCAAGGGGCTTAAACATAATCTTTTGCCCATAAGCAAATTATGTGACAAGGGATTTTGTGTATCCTTCACCAAGGACATATGTGAGATAAAGGACAGAGACAATGATGAGATTCAGTTGGTAGGAAAAAGAAAAAGTGATGTGTATGTTGTTGGCTTCTCCAATTATACCTCCAAGAAAATCACGTGTTTTTACACAAATGATCCAAATGAGGTCAACTAGCTATGGCACAGAAGACTGGCTCATTTAAACTTTGAAACAATGAATGATCTAGAATCTTGTCAAAGACTTGCATGAGATCAAGTTTTCCAAGGATAGGTTGTGTGGGCCATGTCAGCAAGGTAAGCAAACTAAGGCAAGTTTCAAAAGCATAGGAGCTGCCAAGACCTCTAGACCTTTAGAACTACTGCACATGGACCTATTTGGACCTATGTCGACTGAGAGCTTAGGTAGAAAGAGATACACGCTAGTTGTCATTGATGACTACACTAGGTACACTTGGGTGTTTTTTCTACACAATAAGAAGGATACCTATGGAATCCTTACCAAGTATCTCAGACAAGTTCAAAATGAGAAGGGTCAAGAAGTTGTGGCAATTAGAAGTGATCATGGGACAGAATTCGATCAGTATGATATGGATCAATACTATGATGATCATGGAATTGCACATAACTTCTCTGTACCAAGAACACCATAATAGATTGGAGTTGTTGAGAGAAAGAACAAAACACTAATAGAAGTAGCTAGAACCATGCCATCAGATGCAAATTTAGCTCTATAGTACTGGGTAGAAGCAGTAAATACTGCATGCTATGTACAGAATAGATCCCTAATACATAAGATACACAAAAAAACCCCATACGAGCTATGAAAAGGCAGAATACCAAACTTAGTGTACTTACACGTGTTTGGATGCAAGTTCTTTATCCACAATAATAACAAAAGACATCTGGCAAAAGTTTGAATCCAAAACTGATGAAGGAATCTTCTTACACTACTCTACTGAGAGTAAACCATACAGGGTGCTAAATAAAAGATACAATGTGCTTAAGGAAACTGTGCATGTTACTTTTGAAGAAAAATATTCTGTTGATGCAAAGCTAGCCAAGGGTGTAATTATGGCATCTTCCACGTTCGTCGTAAAACGTGTCAATTTGTTTTTACCCCGTTATAAATACTAATGTAGATATGAAAGTAGGGCTCGATCTCACAGGAAACCGAGAATGTCGACCTTAACACAACTTGAAGTAATTTCTATCCTATGGAAGGGGTAAGGTTAAAGATAGAATTTTGAGGAGGTGTTTAAACTGCTTAAAAGGATAACTTAAAACTAAACTAACTAGATCGAAAGAAGATAAGAAAGAGCTTAGTATAGAGAAGTTTTCTTAAGTTGGGAGAAATGTAGGGACGATGGTTGAATTCCTTTTGAGTCACCTAGATCAATCACGAATGTTTCTAAATTTAAGATGTAATAACTTATATGGAATGGCTGCAATGAATTTTGGCTTAACTCACTACATTCCTTAACTTCTAACTTTCAATTAGCTCAGATAGTCAAACTTACTCAATAAATTAAAACCATTTCAATTAGCTCAAACATGGTTTCATCAAAAGAGTTGATTCAAAACATGAAAAAATCATTCCTAACACGAATAGCAATTAGCTTAAACTAATCATGTCACATGCATATAAAACCATTGATTATATATGACAATTTGCTTAAAGCATATTATATTGATCTGCTACTAAATAAATCACTTAGCACGATTTATAATTCTAACCTACATATATTATGTGATCAATCTAATAAACACATGTTATGCAATAGTTCTAGCCGGTTTCATGCAACATATTCATCATTAACATCTCTGGTTTTAGTTAAATACGCATCATCTCATGATCTGAGGTCATCAAAAGTTCATCAACACATCCCTACTAAAGTTCTACTCACGCGTGTCGATCAAACTAAGGATGGAATGAGTCATAGCATCAAAGAAAAACATTCTACGGGAAGTAAATATCTTAGAACAAAGGTTTTACATCACACGATATGTTCCAAACAGATGTCCAATGCTATACTTGAGGATCTATTCTCCTCCAAAGCTTGATCAAAAACCTTCATCGGCTTCTCCTCTTCGCGTCTCTGCCTTCTCTAATTGTCTCTGCTATCATTGACTTTCTATGATGCTCAATGATGATTACAAGAACCCTAACACTGTGTATTTATAGGCATAGGTCGAAGGCAAAATGATTCGACGGCTGAAAATAATAAATCTGCTTCAGGGAGATCGTCGCGGCCGCGACCCAATTAGTGTCACGCCCGCGACATATGAAAAATCCAAAATTTTGCTAAAAATGACCGTCGCGCCCGCGACATGAGCCCTGCCTGCGACTGGGCCAGTAGTGGTCGCGACAGGTGTGTTGATCACCTAAAACTATTATAAAAAATACTTAATGACGTCCAAAAATTCTACAAGCTTATACAACACACCAAAACTCGCTAATCCTATATGTCGATGCGAAATTTTGCCACATTAGCTCCCGAAATATGTGAAATAATGATAAACTTGTGAATTCCAGCCTTTGAGCTCATGACTTGTCTATCTTCTTCATCTTTCTTTATTTTGTTCTAAATTTCGCACCGATCTTCCAAAAACATAAAAATGTAGTGGTACCAACATTCCAAGATAAAAAGATGCTGTCAACATAAAATAGACGATACATGAGTCATAAAACAAACATTTAGAATAAAGAAATGATGTGTGTTTTCATACACTTCAAATTCCCCTAAGTTAATCCTTTACATGTCCTTAAGAAAAGTGTAGACTCAAAACAAAGAGAGAAACCTAAAATTAAGAAAAAGTAACAAGACTAAAAAATTCTATAGCTCGAGCATCAAAGTAATCAGATTGCCTAAAATTAACAACACAAAACACATGTCGAAGGAATATTCATCACAAAGTCATCCTTCATCTCTATTCACACCACATCTAGCTACCCCACAAATCATTCCCTCTCATGGTCCTTCACACCTAGCAGATTCTCGAGATGTAGTAAGACAAAACATTTCCAAAACTCAATTTCAAAATTCATTTATTCCACCCCGTTGCTTCCTTATATATAATCATTCCCAAAGCCACCAAGGTCTCAAAGGAGGTCTAGATTTTCTACTGGATATGTATCTTTTTTTTCTCAAGCTCATCTTATTGAATACTACGTCCCCCCTTTTATCCGTACATGATAATTTTGATTTTCGAGGTAAGGGACATGGTATTTTTAAAAGTTTTTTGCTTGTTTTAAATTGCTTTGACAATTTTTCTCTTTTTTCTCTTTTTTCTTTTCTTTCATTCTGAGTAGGTCTAGAGCATTCTGGGGTAACCAAAAACTGCATGAGGGTTACCATGGACAAACGGGTGTTTTTAAACAAAAATATTTTTTTTTTCAAAAATTTACACCATGTCCCCTATAATCGATGGATAAGTGAAAAGATGGCATAAAAGGGGAAACATGAAGGTTTTTTTTTAAGTGTCTAGCTACGGTTCAAATCACCACTTAAGTGCTATCTACACATGAAAAAGATCATCTCATAGGAATGTACTAGAATGATGTTAGCAAAAATTCAGAACTCCCCTAGAAATGATATCCAGACTACATGTATTAGTGCAAAACTTATCATGGCATAAATCATCATTTTACTTTCCTCAAGCCATAGATTTACAAACAAGTTTTTTTTTTTTTTTTCATTTTCGAAATTTTTTCTATTTTGTTTTTTTCAATTTTTTTTATATGACTCTAATAAAGACTCTAAATAAATAAATAAAAGAAACTCATCAACCCTAAAAATTCCT
This sequence comes from Drosera spatulata, assembly GCA_035668315.1. Classification (NCBI taxonomy): domain Eukaryota; kingdom Viridiplantae; phylum Streptophyta; class Magnoliopsida; order Caryophyllales; family Droseraceae; genus Drosera; species Drosera spatulata. The sequence continues at coordinate 16,303 of JAOVYX010006181.1, read as the reverse complement.
CTAAGTTAAAGCATTACATTGTCCTCAATGTAAAAATAAAAGTAAAGCGCAGAGGACAAAAGAATACTGGTTAGCTAAGGTTCATCCGATAAACATCCAAAGTTTCTGAACCAATTCTAAATATCTCGAATCATGCCATCCATCCCGCTTTGAAACTCAAGGATCATACGAATATGGTTGACCTCACCTACTAAGGACTCCTGTGCCAGCTTCATCTCTTTGAGCAGCTCCATCATTAGCCTTTGGTTGTCTTGAAGCTCAGTTATGTGACGCCTCAAGATGTTAAAATTGCAAGGTGTAGGAGCCACCGTGGGGTTCGTGTCAACAATCTGCTCCTCTACTTCCTCGATCCATCTATCTACACTTACTATGCTGATTTCTCTTTCACTTGGCAAGTTAGTGTTCTACATCTGACAAAACCTAACTTGATAGTAAAAATTAGTCCCTCTCACTCGCTCACACATATAATATATATATGAAAGAGAGAAGACAATAGAAAACATACGTAGAAGCATAATTAAACAATGAAGGAATGAAAGGTGATGATCACATGGAACTAAGTTCATTACTTATGTTCGTTAAACATATGATACAGGCATCAATTTAGAAGAGTTAATAAAAATAGAACGAGAATACATAAAACTGAAAGATTCATACATCTCTAAAAAGAAAAAGTACAACTGACTCAAAATAAAAACAAAAATGGAATGTCTGAGAATGACTAACCTCCCCTAACTAAGACAAAGAGCAGTCTCAATAAAAAAAAAAAAAATAGACTCATGAATCTAGACTGACTTGCTAAGAAAAATCACATAGGAGGATTCGGTGATGGGAATCTACTGTCTAAGTACTCGAAAATACGACGCTGGAAGTCTTCCTGGCTCTGCTGGATAGCATCCAATCGCGTAGTTACTTCAGCACGTAAGTCGACCCGCTCTCGATGTAGAGAGTGATAAGCAGTGCACCAGTCCATGAGAGGTACAGTGTACTGCTCATGATGTGATGTTGCTTCCTTATGCATAGGCTCATGATGTGCAGCTGGGCCAGAATGGCATTAAGTAGATTGCGGTAAATGATGTGAACGCTGGAACTGGTGTGAAGATTATGGCAAATCTGGCTAAGGGAAAGGCTGGAGAAGATCTACCTGAGGCTCGCTCATGGTTGTATCCCCCTCTGAATTCTTCTCCTCCTCATCCTCAGCCTGATCGTCATCATCAGCAAGCAGAGGAAATCCCCAATTCCTCCGAACTGAGAGTGTAATGGAACTAGAAGGCAAAGGAAGTCACGTGGGGTCCTCACCAGCTCGCGCCGTCAAATAATAAACCCCTCTGCTTACTGATATCATCCCGACTCGGATGAAGCTGTCAATGCCGAAAGGTCCTCGAGTGGACTCTGATAGTGATGCTATGATAGATCAAACCCAAAGTGCGCAGTGAGCGGTGTAAATACTATCATACTCATCCTCCTCATCACCTTCCCTAGCTGAAACGAGATATACTCCTCCACTGGGTCGTCGGCAGGTGCAATTCCAACCGTGTTAGTCCATGTGCTCAAAACCTCTTTGACGAGTGGCACGTAACTGAGCCATCCCGTCAGCAAAGTGTGATGCCATCCCAGCTGTATGACAGCACGAGTGATCTGTGGCCATAGCCCTAGAGTGACTAGATCGCCAGAATGAAGAAATAGAGTCTTTTTGATAGTTCTGGCCATGATCTTGGCATGCTGGTCAGCATACTCTGCGAAAATCTGGATAGCATTGTGAGGATACGGCTCTAATACACGCTCTGTGGCGGTCGATGGACCCTCTTCGGATCGATAAACAAGGTTCTTGGAACGAGGCATTTTTCGATGAAAGTCTAGTATAAATCCCTACACCAATTCCCATGAATGTGTCAAATTCAGGATGAAATTTAACAATCCATCTATGAATTCATAATCTACACAATAAGTAGATCAATTTAAACAATATAGTTGTTGAATTTTGAATTGGAATTGAGGATTCATACCTAGGTTTTCACAATTGAAAACCCTAAATTTTGTGTAAATTGGGATGTTACTAGGCACGTGATCACAATCAACGGGTTCCCCTCGTTGATACGAACGCGTGGATTACTTGTTTGCAGGGATTGATTGAGGATTTAAGAAGATGAGATGTGAGAATTTGAGTTAGTCGTGGCCGTGCTTGGTGTCTGGAATAAAGAAATGAAGAACTGAGCTGCTGCTCGTTTATATCACACCCAAACATCGTCGCGGCCACGACATCTTTCAATCGCGCCTGCGACCCTTTATTTTTTGCCTGGACGATTTTTTTTCTTCGTATTTACTTCAAAAACGACCCAAATGCTTTTCATTCATCCTTTTCTCCATCCAAAGCCAATTTGAAAATTACTCGCATACCGATTAGTAGACTTTAGCGCCGTGTATCAGTTTAAAGTTTTTAAGATCGACAGAAATAAATTGAAATAAACTTGAACTACAAAGGAAACCTAAACTTGGGTTGTCTTCCAAGAAGAGACTTTGTATAAAGTCGTTGGCTCGACAGCCATGATGTTAAATCATTTCATTGAGACGTGGTTCACCCTCTCCAAGGGAATTTCATCAAACCACGTCGAATCCTGAAGTTGATATTATCGTGTCAATCTGTGACCGTTAAACTTAAAAATTTTCGACGTGTCTTCAGTTTGAATTTCAACCGCTCCATGATTATAGACCTTTCTGACAGTGAACGCTCCTTCCCATCTTGATTTTAATTTTCCTGAAAATAACCTTAAGCGAGATTTTAAAGTAAGACTTTATCTCCTTCCTTAAAGTTTTTCGGTGAAATTTTTTCGTCATGAAGTCTGCTAAATTTTTCTTTGTATAGAGCATTATTTTCATATGCATCATGACGAATCTCGTCTAGTTCCAAGATTTGGAGTTTCCTCATGTTAGCGCAGTCTCTGTATTCCAAATTCAGCTCTTTAATTGCCCACCATGCCTCATGTTCGATTTCCACTGGCAGGTGACATGCTTTTCCGTACACCATTCTATATGGAGATATTCCGATTGGAGTCTTATATGCAGTGCGATATGCCCAAAGAGCGTCATTCAGCTTGTCACTCCAATCCTTCCTCTTCGGATTGACAATCTTTTCAAGAATCCTTTTGATTTCATGACTGGACACTTCAGCTTGTCCGCTCGTTTGTGGATGATAGGCTGTGGAGATCCTGTGATTGACATGACATTTCTTAAATAACGAGTCCATAACCTTGTTACAAAAGTGGGTTTCCCAGTCGTTTATCACAACTCTAGGTACGCCAAATTTGTTAAAAATAAAATTTCTAACAAACTGGGCCACCACCTCAGCATTGTTAGTTCTTGTGGGTATGGCCTCTACCCATTTCGAGAGGTAATCGACTGCTAGCAATATATATGAATGACCTTTTGAGTTTGGAAATGGTCCCATAAAGTCAATACCCCAAATGTCAAAAATTTCACATGACATAACATATTTTTGAGGCATTTCATCCCTTATCGATATATTACCAGTCTTTTCACATTGTTTATAGCTCCTTGCATATTCATAAACATCTTTGTTTAAAGATGGCCAGTAGAATCCACAAGACAAAATCTTGTGAGCTTTTCGTCTCACTCCAGAATGACCTCCACAATCATAGGAGTGATAGTGTTTTAACACTGACTTAATCTCGTGGTCAGGAATGCATCTTCTTATTACACCATTAGCATAGAATTTGAGTAGAATTGGATCCTCCCACGAGTAATAATTTGCATCGCTTTTAATGTTCTCTTTTTGATGCCTTGGAAGATCACTCAGCAATTTTTCGGTTACCAGAAAATTAACAATGTCAGCATAACAAGGTACATAATCGTGAAAACTATATACATGCTCGTCAGGAAATGATTCTGTTATTCTTTTTGACTCATCCTGATTCACTATTCTTGATAAGTGATCAGCGACGTGATTTTCTGCACCCTTCTTATCTCTGATTTCAATGTCAAACACCTGAAGGAGAAGAATCCATCTCAATAATCGCGGTTTTGATTCCTTCTTCTTCAGAAGATACTTTAATGTAGCATGGTTAGAGAACACAATTACTTTAACCCCTAATAAATATGAACGGAATTTTTCAAGGGCAAAAATAATTGAGTAAAGTTCTTTTTCAGTAGTCGTGTAATTGACTTGAGCTTCATCAAGAGTTTTTGTTGGGTAGTAAATTACATGTGGCACCTTATCCACTTTCTGTCCAAGAATCGCACCTACGGCTCGATCACTCGCATCACATATGATTTCAAACGGATAATTCCAATCCCAAGGTTGAAGAATAGGAGTTGAAATCAATTTATCTTTAAGTATCTCGAAAGCTTCTTTACATTCCTCAGTGAATATAAATTCAGTATCTTTCTTCAACAGTTTATTCAGGGGGTCTGCGATTTTGGAAAAATCTTTTATAAATCGTTTGTAGAAACCTACGTGTCCAAGGAATGCACGTATTTCTCGAACGCTTGAGGGATAAGATAGAGATTTGATAACTTTGACTTTTTCCTTGTCTACTTCTAATCCCTTCGCGGAGACAACGTGTCCCGATACTAACCCTTTTTCCACCATAAAATGGCATTTTTCGTAGTTTACAACGAGGTTCGTTTCTACATATCTCTTCAGTAATTTTTCTATATTTTTCAGACAATGGTCAAAAGAATTCCCATAGATTGAAAACTCATCCATGAAGACCTCTATTATTTCATATATATAATCACAAAATATAAACATTACACACCTCTGGAACGTTACAGGTGCATTGCATAAGCTAAAGGGCATACGCCTGTAAACATGAGTTCCAAAGGGACAAGTAAATGTTGTTTTCTCTTGGTCTTCAGGGGTTGTCACAATTTTGGTTATACCCTGAATATCCGTCGGGGAAACAGCAATGAGAACGGCCTACTAACCTTTCTAGCATTTGATCCATGAAAGATAACGGGAAATGATCCTTTCTCGTGGCGGCATTTAATTTTCTGTAATCAATACAAACTCTCCAGCCACTTTGTACTCTTGTTGTAATAGTTTCCCCATTGTCCTTCTCAACTACTGTTAATCCTGACTTCTTTGGCACAACGTGAATCGGACTTATCCATCGGCTGTCCGTGATTGAATAAATTACTCTAGTATCGAGCAATTTCAAAATTTTATTTTTGAACCTCCATCATTGGAGGATTCAGTCCCCTTTGAAGCTCTTTGGATGGTTTGGAGTTATCCTCTAATAATATTCTGTGCATGAACGTAGAGGGACTAATTCCTTTAATATCGACAAGGGTCTATCCAATAATTGTTTTGTGCCTTTTTAGTACACCCACCAGAGCTTTTTCTTGCTCATCTATCAGTTGACTTGAAATAATACTCGATAACTTGTTATCGTCACCCAGATAAGCATATTTCAAATGAGCTGGCAACGGTTTTAGCTCTAATATTGGTGGTGTTTCAATTAATGGCTTGATCTTTTCATGGTCTTGTGGCAATTCAAGCATTTTGACATGCTCTTACCATTTTAATTGATCTTCTAGGAAAGACAAGTCATGATCATAATTGCTTTCATCAAATTCTTGTTCAATCTCATTTTTCTTGATGGTTTTCATTAAGGTCAACTCATCTGCATCGAACAATTCTTCTTCATCGGAGATGGAGGTGCTAACCGAACACACAGCAAAAACTTGATCGCTTGGATGTGTCATAGCTTCATAAATATTAAATTTAATTGTTTCTCCATCAAATTCCATGGACACCGTTCAATCATTAACATCAATCTTTGTATTGGCAGTCCTTAAGAATGGTCTCCCTAATAGAATTGGTGCATGAGTTGAATAGTTATGACCATCTTCAATCTTTATAATGTAAAACTCTACAGGAAAGACAAGATCGTTAACTTTCACAATGACATCATCTACCACTCCAACAGGATGTGTCACGGACCTATCAGCAAGCTGAATTACAACCCCAGTTACTTATAAAGGTCCTAAATTCAAGGATTGGAAAATTGATAAGGACATCACATTGATGGACGCTCCAAGATCAATCATGCAGCCTGTAATTTGCACACTTCCTTTCGTCCATGGTATGGTAAACATTCCAGGGTCCTTTTGCTTTTGCAGTACTCTCTTCTGTAAAATAGCTGAAACATTCTCGCTTACCATAACTCGTTCATGACCCTATAATTTTGGTTTGTTGGTGCAAAATTCCTTTAAAATTTTAGCATATCTTGGAACTTGTTTGATTGCTTTCAACAAGGGAATGTTTACTTCGACTTTCTTAAAAAGTTTGAATATGTCCTCTTCTGCTTCTGCTTTCTTATCCTTGGTCAAACGGCTAGGAAAAGGAGCATTGGAAATAATTCTTGTTTCTTAGGTTGTGAGGGAATTCCCTCCTCCCTCTCTTTATCTTTATGAACTTCCAGTTCATCTTCAATTTCGTTAGGATTTTCACAAATTCCTGTTAACTCTTTCTCACTTCTCAGAGCTATTGCATTTGCAGTTTCTCTAGAATTTATAAGCTGAGAAGGGAGTTTGTTACTCATTCGAGCCTTCAACTCGCTCATATCAGAGGCTAGTTGACTGACTTGGCTTCGAATATCTTGAATATCGGCCTTAGATTCCTTAGCACCCTTTTGCATAGCCATTTTAGTTGCAGCCATGGATTTAACCATATCTTCAAGTGACATTCCATCTGAATTGCCCTGATTAGTTGGAAAATCATTCTGTTGTGCCTGATAAAATCAAGGAGGAAATTTTTGTTGTTGGGGAATAGAAGGTGCATTATTTTGACCTCCCCAACGAAGATTTGGATGATTCGTCCAAGGCTGATCTGCAGTATAGTTCAACTGATGTGGCCTAGGTTGACTTGGTGGGCCTGGAAATCCTACAGCATTGTTGTAACATAGGAAAAGAATTAGTTGGATGTCCCATATTGTAACAAATTCCACAAGCTTTTACTTGAGGAATGTTATTATTTGTAGTTAGGACTTTAGTAAGCATATCAGTTACTTTATCAAGCTTAATATCAGCAGAACAAGGCAAGGAGGATATTTCTTGGACATCACGAGAATGTTCATCATCGCGATTGAAATATTGAGAATTTGCAGCCATCTTTTCAAGAATTTCACGTGCAACTCGTGGTTGTTTGTCTTGAAGATCACCTCCACATGTTGCATCGATCAATCCTCTGCCTGCTGCAGAGAGTCCTTGGTAAAAATATCGTATGAGAAGATTTTCTGAGAATTGATGATTTGGACAACTTGAGCATAGACGTTTAAAACGTTCCCAATACTTGTGCAATAACTCCCATTTCTTTTTTCTGATAGAGGAGATTTGCTTCCAAATAGTCGTGATTTTAGAGGTGGAAAAATATCTATCAAGAAATAGGGATTTCATCTGACCCCACGTATTTACTGTTCCCTTGGGTAAGTCATAGAGCCAATTTTTACCGGCAAGTTGGACGCTAAATGGAAAAGCTCTAAGCTTAATGACTTCATTAGTTACTCCTTCTGGTTTCATGTTTGCACAAACTACCCTGAATTCATTTACATGCCGATGAGGATCCTCACCAAACAAATTATGAAAAGATGGTAATTTATGTAAAAATTCAAAATTAAATTTAAAATTTCCTTGAATATCAGGAAACACTATACATAATGAAGGTTCATTTCTATCATCATATCCAGCTAACTCTCTCAATGTATGATTATCAATTTAAGGTTCTTGAACATTTTGAGCATTCTGATTATTTTGATTATTTGGAGGAATATTGATCTGATTTTCTGCCATTTCAAGATTTTCAAATATTATATGAGTGAAACTCCTTTCTGTATAAACGTGGGGAGAAGAAGTTGAAGGCGTAGAACCTGAAAAGGGAGTAGAGCTTCCTATCTGAGGAGATTCAAAATTAAAGACTTATTTCCTAACTTTAGATCCAGTTACCCTACCACTTCTTAAGTTTTTGAATTGATTTCAGAAAAAAAAATTGTTTGTTGTAAAAACAATTTAGACCTTAAAATGAATGTTCTTTTCTTTCTTTCTTTTTTTTTTTTTTAATAAAACCTAGAATAGAAAACTATCAAGTTAAGTTTGGTTGTACTGACACTCGTTACCGTTCCACGACAACGGCGCCAAAAATTGATGCGAAGTCAGCCAAGGGTGTAATTATGTCGTCTTCCACGTTTGTCGTAAAATGTGCCAATTTGTTTTTATCCCGTAATAAATACTAATGTAGATATGGAAGCAGGGGTCGATCCCACAGGGAACAGAGAATGTCGACCTAAAATCAACTTGAAATAATTTCTATCCTAAGGAAGGGGTAAGATTAAAGATAGAATTTTGGGGAGGTGTTTCAACTGTTTAAAAGGATAATTTAAAACTAAACTAAATAGATCTAACAGAAGCAAAGAAAGAGCTGAGATATAGAGAAGTTTCCCTAAGTTAGGAGAAATATAGGGACCATGGTTGAATTCCTTTTTAATCGCCTAGATCAATCACGAATATTTCTAAATTTGAGATGTAATGATTAATATGAAATGACTGTAAAGAATTTTGGCTTAACTCACTACGTTCCTTAACTTCGAACTTTCAATTAGCTCGGATAGTCAAACTAACTCAAAAAATTAAAACCATTTCAATTAGCTCAAACATGGTTTCATTAAAAGAGTTGATTCAAAACATGAAAAAACCATTCATAACACGAATATCAATTAGCTTAAACTAATCATGTCACATGCATATAAAACCATTGATTATATATGACAATTAGTTTAAATCATATTAAATCAATCTGATACTAAATAAATCATTTAGCGTGATTTATAGCTCTAATCTACGTATATTAGGTGATCAATCTAATAAACATATGTTATGCGATAAATCTAACAAGTTTCATGCAACATATCCATCATTAACATCTCTGGTTTTAGTTAAATACGCATCATCTCATGATCTAAGGTCATCAAAAGTTCATCAACATATCCCTACTAATGTTCTACTCACGCATATCGATCAAAGTAAGGATGTAATGTGTCATAGCGTCAAAGACAAACATTTTGCAGGAAGTAAATATCTAAGAATAAAGGTTTTATAGTACACGATGTGTTCTAAACAGATGTCCAATGCTACACAATGAATTACGGATCTATTCTCCTCCAAAGCTTGATCAAAAACCTTCATCGGCTTCTCCTCTTTGCGTCTCCACCTCCTCTAATCGTCTTTGCCATCATTGACGTTCTATGAAGCTCAATGATGATTAGAAGAACCCTAACAACGTGTATTTATAGGCATAGGTCGAAGGCAAAATGATCCGACTATTGAAAACAATAAATCGGCAAATGGGGGACCATCACAGCCGCGACCCAGTTAGTGTCACCCCCGCGACATATTAAAAATATGGATTTTTTCTAAAAATGAGGGTCGCGCCCGCGACCATGGAGGAGCAGCACCCACGACAGACACCTTGCCCGCGACTTCATGTTGTAGTGGCCGCGACAGGTGTGCTGATCACCTAAACCTACTACAAAAAATACTTAACGACGTCCAAAAATTCTATAAACTTATACAACACACCAAAACTCGCTAATCTGGTATGTCGACATGAAACTTCGCCGCATTAGCTCCCGAAACATGTGAAATAACGATAAACTTGTGAATTCCAGCCTTTGAGCTCATGACTTGTCTATCTTCTTCATCTTTCTTCATTTTGTTCCAAATTTCACACCGATCTACCAAAAACATAAATTCCAAGATAAGAAGAGGCTAACAACATAAAATAGATGATACATGAGTCAAAACAAACATTTAGAGTAGAGAAACGATGTGTGTTTTCATACACATCAATAATCTTGCCTATCAAGAAATTCACGACCTAAAAAGTCAGTAAACTGTGGTAGACAACAAACTCAGTGAATCAGAAGAGAAAGTCAAAGTTTTCTCTGAAATGGTGGACACACTCACCAAGAAAAATGCTGATTTTCAAGCCCAAGTAGATGCATGGAATGGTAAGTCTTGCAGAAGGGTGAGACCTCTGTAACCAGGATGCAGATCAGTAAGGTCTCTGCTGCACAACCTCTGAAGGTTGAACCATCTTCAAAGACTATACAGAATAGGAACTCGAACTCCTCTGCTACAAAGGGTAAGAACAAGACAAAAGTCCTTGTTAATTAGCCATTGAAACCACAGACTTCTGGTAATGCAGCAACAGAAGTCAAGAAACCCCCTAAAGTGCGAACTGTCAAGAGAAATGAGTATATAACTCATTATCAAAATGACAGGAAATTTGAAAATTCTTAGTTTGCACCGAACTACACTGTATGGAATAGGAGTTCTCTTCACGTGCCAAAGAGACCATACAGACAATGCTGCTACATGTGTAGTATGCAGCAGTGTGGATGGCATCCAAGCAGACGACCCAAGGTGAAACCAAAGGTCTACTGCTACAGTTGTGGCAAGTCCGGCCATAAAGCTTCTCAGTGTTGGGTATCACACAAGAAACTTATTCGAGTGTGGATACCTAAGGCTAACAAATGAGGACCCATAATCATGGGTACCATGTACAAATCATGTTATCTGGATAGTGGTTGCTCAGGGTACATGACAAGGAACAAGAGAATATTGCAAGATTATAGAAAACAAGAAGGTCCCTAGGTTATGTTTGGTGGTGGCAAAGCAGGTAAAACTAAAGGTTATGGAACCCTTTGTACGGGTTTCTTAATCTTTAGGAATGTTGCTTATGTTAAAGGGCTTGAACATAATTTACTTTTCATTAGCCAACTGTGTGATAAGAACTATGAAGTGGCTTTTACTAATGGCACATGTAGAGTAATAGAGTCCAAAGAAGTCAAACTGATAGATCATAGATCAGGAAACATCTATGCAGTACACTTCAATTTATCACAGTCTGCACAAGTCACATGCTTTTGCACTAAGGATGCAGAAGACACAAATTGGCTTTGGCATAAGCGGTTAGCACATCTAAACTTTAAAAAAATGGCAAAATTATCCTCAGGCAACTTAGTAAGAGGTCTTCCTCAAGTTAATTTCAAGAAGGATAAACTATGCAGACCTTGTCAAGAAGGAAAGCAGACTAGAGCAAGTTTCAAATCTGTTAACCAAACAGAAACCACAAAAGTTCTTGAACTACTGCACATGGATCTGTTTGGACCAGTAGATATAGTGAGCTTGAGCAGGAAGAAATATACACCGATAATTGTAGATGATTACTCAAGATATACTTGGGTAATCTTTCTGCACAAGAAAAGTGAAACTTGTCTTCTGCTAACTAGGTTCCTCAGACAAGTGCAAAATCAAAAAGGTTTAGATGTGATAACAATTCGGAGTGATCATGGCATAGAATTCGATCAATCAGGGGTTGACAAATACTGTGATGATCATGGCATCAAGCACAACTTCTCTGCATCTAGAACACCACAACAAAATGGTGTTGCAGAAAGGAAAAACAGAACCCTTGTTGAGGCAGCCAGAACAAATTCTCCAGAAATCACGATGTAGGGCTATAACGACCGTGACACTTAAGTGTAACAGTCGTTACACAGGTTTAACCTCCAAAAATGACCTCTAAACGCTGTAATGGTGCTCTCGGATGCAGACCTTTCAAAGAGCTTTTGGACTGAAGCAGTAAACACTTATGTGCAAAAAGGATACCTCATTACTAAACAACATAACAAAACACCATATGAAATATGGAAAGGAAAGACACCAACCGTTAAGTACTTTCATGTATTTGGGTGTAAATGTTATGTTCACAACAATGATGGACTGCACTTAGGGAAATTTGTCCTAAAGACAAGTGAGGGAATATTTCTAGGGTATTCCACATGTAGTAAGGCCTTCAAAGTATTCAACTAGAAAACACAAACTATGGAAGAGTCAGTTCATATTTCTTTTGATGAACCTGAGTCATCTATACATACTGCTGATGTTCTTGATGAGGAATGTGCATGTATAGATGATGATGAACAGGATGCAGACGAGGAAAATGACCCTGCAGTAAAGGCAGAGTCCTCTGCAGTCATTGAAGGCAACGAAGATGCAGCAGACCCATAACAAGATAGAGCAAAACAAAAAAAATTGAAGAAACTGCCATTGACCAGCATGAGGACAAAGGCAGATGGATCAAGGCACACACTGAGAAAGACATAATTAGGGAAAAGGATTGCCCCAGTACAGACGAGGAGAGCAACCACAAAGGAGTGCCTGTCTGTCTGCTTCATATCAGAATTGGAGCCTAAGACAATCAATCAAGCTCTCAGTGATCCTAACTCGATAGATGCCATGCAAGAAGAACTGAATGAGTTCAAAAAAAATCAAGAATGTTATCTTGTGTCAAGACCAAACACTATCCAGTTGTTGGCTGCAAGTAGGTCTTCAAGAACAAATCTGATGAAAATGGAATAATCATCAGAAACAAGGCTAGATTGGTGGCTAAAGGGTACTCTCAAGAAGAAGGGATCGACTTTGATGAGACCTATGCCCCAGTTGCAAGATTAGAAGCCATAAGAATGTTCCTGGCATATGCTGCATATGAAGACTTCAAAGTCTTTCAAATGGATGTCAAAAGCGCTTTCCTCAACGAAAAGCTACAAGAGGAAGTTTATATTGAAAAACCTTCTTGATTTAAAGACTTTGAACATCCAAATTATGTCTACAGGTTAGACAAAGCCCTTTATGGTTTGAAACAAGCTCCGAGAGCGTGGCGTGAAACTCTTTCTATCTTTCTTTCTGATAATGTCTTTCAAAGAGAAAAGGTAGATAACATACTGTTTCTTAACAAACATAAGAAGCACGCAATATTAGTGCAAATATACGTAGATGACATCATCTTTGGTTGTATGAACAGCAAACTATGCGAAAGGTTTGTTGCATTAATGAAATCCAAATTTCAAATGAGTCTAATGGGTGAACTAAAATACTTTCTAGGTCTGCAAGTGAAATAGTTAAGTAAAGGAATATTTATAAATCAATCAAAATACTTAACAAATGTAATTAAAAAATTTGGCCTAGAAAACTCAACTCCAATGAAAACCCTTATGAACTCTACTGCTAAAATTGACAAAGAAGAAAAAGGTAAAAGTATTGATCAAACATTATCTAGAGGTATAATAGGATCTTTGTTTTACCTTACTGCAAGTAGACTGGACATCCAGTAGTCAGTCTGTGTTTGCGCTAGGTATCAATATGATCCTAAGGAGTCCCACTATACTGCAGTTAAGAGAATCTTCTGATATCTCAAAGAAACTCTGAACCTGGGTATATGGTATCCAAAGGACTCAGATTTCGCACTAACTAGATATTCAGATGCAGACTTTGCAAGTTGTAGGCTTGACAGAAATAGCACAAGTGGAAAATGTCCATTTTTAGGTGCAAGGCTGATTTCTTGGTTTAGCAAGAAGCAGACCACTGTCTCAACCTCCACTGCAGAAGTAGAGTACATAGCTGCAGGAAGTTGTGCTGTACTGGTACTGTGGATGAGGTTGCATCTTGTAGATTATGGACTTAAGTTTTCTAAAACAAACATGTTTTGTGACAATACGTCTGCAATGGCTATTTCTGAAAAATCCTATTTTTCACTCGAGGACCAACCACATTGATGTCAGATATCATTTTATCAATGTGCAGAAAGGTCACATAAAGTTGGAATACATTCCAACAGAAAAACATATTGCAGATATTTTTACAAAACCCTTAGATGAAAATAAATTTATCATGTTCAGAGAAGAGCTGGACATGATAGATTTAAATGAATAAAAGGGTCATGTATACTGCTCTACTACAGGTGTAGATGCAGACGAGCAGGATTTTTTAAATGAGTTTTATGTTTTCAAAGAGTGCAGACAAGTAACTTTGCTCTACTGCTCAACTACATGTGTAGATGCAGATAAACAGACTACCTGAAACGCAGTCAGTGATTTTTTAGTGATGCAGACAAGTGACTTTCCTCTACTACTCTACCGCACAAGCCATGCAGACTAGAGACAGGTGTCACTCCACTTCCTCCATTTTTGGAAAGAAACCGTTTCACAATTATCTCCTTGATTTACGCGATGGATAAATTAATTCTAGGAAACTGTGTAACAGCTAATTTTGGACTTTAACGATAAAATCCACAGTAACTATAAAAGGAGAGAAATTATTTCAGAATTCACTTTATAATTCTTTCTCTCTCTCTTAAGCGATCAGCAAACCCTCACACTCTCAATTCTCTTTCTGATCACTCTCAAAACTCTTTCTGAAAATCTTTACAAGTGAGCCCGACAAGAAAAGATTTACAAACAGGTGTGGTTGTTAACTTTGAAACTCTAGCGCACGAGTCGGACGAAGTCCGGAGGTTGCTGACAGCATACAAGAAGCCGGCCTCAAGTACTTAAGTGAAACTCGTAGCCAAGACTATGACGATAAAGTAATTGAGTTTATCGAGAAGGTTAGGGTTTTGAGGAACTTTTAAGAAATCAGTTACACTCACAAGAAGACAGTGATTCAAATCACTATAGACGACATGGCACGTATCTTCAGACTGTACAATAAAGGTACAAGGGTAATTCCCCTAAGCGTCATCACAGATGGACGGCTCGCGATGCTCGGACTTGAACATCAGAAAGAAGGGACAAGGACGATGAAGAAGTTCCTGCCAAAGTAACACAAATTCCTTGCAGACGTGGTCAATAATGCCACGATGTCCAGGGAGTTCTCTAAGGACTAGATCAGCAGGAGATCATGTGTACAATCTTAATGAAACATGAGGTCAACTAGGATAGCTTGATGATGTATTAACTAGCCAGTTTAGTAGAGGCCACACAACTTCTCTACGGCAGACTACTGAACATCATTCTGAAGGATAAACTAAAGCCGTCAGATGCTCAAGGAAGACCATGGACAGTTTCAAAGCAAATCGACATCAAAAAGATTGACAGACTGCCAGCAAGTCTGGTAAAGGAAAGGAAAGGCTACAGTGACACAACCACCACCACAACCTAAGTTTGCACCACAGTCTCCAATCCAGCAAAGGGCTGAGATGATTCCAAAACCTTCCAAGCCTCCAAAAAGGAAAGTGATACTCCAATCTTCTGAAGAAATAGAAGAACCTGCCATGGGGAGAGAAATTGAAGTGGAAGTAGAGTCTGCAGACACACAGACCGGTGCAGACATACTGATGTGTATGAAATCACACATCATTTCATTATTCTAAACGTTTGTTTTTATTCCCTTTGTATTGTCTAAATTATATTTTTAGTGTCATTTTGTCTTGGAATGTTGGTACTGCTGTGTATTGATGTTTTATGGCAGATTGGGGTGGAAAATTGAAGTAAAAAGATGAAGAATCGCAAAATGGAAATTCAAGAACTCGAAGAACAGCATTTCATGTCTCATCAACATTTCACGCTCTTCGAAGAGGCTTTTCAGCAAACTTTTGTTACGATTAGCTAGGTTTACATGTGTAGAAGCTATGTATAAGTTTGGGGAATTTTTTAGCGTTGTTTGTTATTTTTAGTTTTAATTTTAGGGAACCAGAGCTCATTAGTCGCGGGCACTATAACCAGAGGCGCGGGCGCGACCACCTTGAACTGAGGCGCGGGCGAGACTAACTTAAGGGCGCGGGCGCGACGGGCTTACACGTGCAGATCTTCAATTTCGTCCGTCTGATCAATTCTGTTTCGGAAGAGACCTATTTAAACCCTCCCTAGGGTTGAAATAAGAAAAAATTTTGGCAGAGGAACCACAAGGTGACGGCAGAGACGAAGGAGAAGAAGAAAGGCGACACAAAGAAGGGTTTTTGGAGAGGAATTCAACGCGCCCTCAATCCAAACACTTAGTATATTCATCGGATTCGCATTGGAACGCATTTGAACTCTATATAACTTCTATTTCCCGATTTGTATCTGACCAGAATGTTATTGTGCTTTCATTTAATGAATTTCTTTTGCTATTTGATGAATATGAGTGAGTAATTGTGGATTAGGGATGTGTCGTTGCATTTAGGTTGCTTAGATCATGAGATTATGAGCTTGTAATCAGAAACCAGAACATGTTTGATGATTAAATGTTGCATGAACAACTTAAATACATATGTTATATAGATTGATCACCTTATTGCATATGTTAAAGGTATAAATCGTGCTAAATGATTTAATTTAGTAGCACTTGATATAATATGATTTAAGCTCATTGTCATATACAATCAACGGTTTACATTGCATGTAACAGAAGTAGTTTAAGCTCATTGCTACAAATGTTATGTATGTTAGGTTCCATGTTATGAATCAAC